>JADBJO010000906.1:142500-145000 GCA_016801955.1 Conus betulinus | reverse complement strand
TCTTTCCATGCGACGACAAGATTGCCAGTGTACTGTGGTTTCTTTTCCACGCGACGACAAGATTGCCAGTGTACTGTGGTTTCTTTCCATGCGGCGACAAGATTGCCGGTGTACTGTGGTTTCTTTTCCATGCGAGAAGATTGCCAGTGTACTGTGGTTTCTTTCCATGCGATAAGATTGCCAATGTACTGTGGTTTCTTTCCATGTGACGACAAGATTGCCAGTGTACTGTGGTTTCTTCCATGCGAGAAGATTGCCAGTGTACTGTGGTTTCTTTCCATGCGACGACAAGATTGTCAGTGTACTGTGGTTTCTTTCCATGCGACGATAAGATTGCCAGTGTACTGTGGTTTCTTTCCACGCGACGATAAGATTGCCAGTGTACTGTGGTTTCTTTCCATGCGAGAAGATTGCCAGTGTACTGTGGTTTCTTTCCATGCGACGATAAGATTGCCAGTGTACTGTGGTTTCTTTCCATGCGACGACAAGATTGCCAGTGTGTACTGTGGTTTCTTTCCATGCGACGATAAGATTGCCAGTGTACTGTGGTTTCTTTCCATGCGACGATAAGATTGCCAGTGTACTGTGTGGTTTCTTTCCATGCGACATAAGATTGCCAGTGTACTGTGGTTTCTTTCCATGCGAAGATGATTGCCAGTGTACTGTGGTTTCTTTCATGCGACAAGATTGCCAGTGTACTGTGTTTTTCTTTCCACGCGACGATAAGATTGTCAGTGTACTGTGGTTTCTTTTCCACGCGACGATAAGAGTGAGCGCTGTGTCATGATTAAGTGACTCACGACTTTGTTGCCATTTAGTTTCTTTTGCTTCTTCAGTTGCCCTTTTGGACTGTTCAGTCTTCTGATCCATGTCTGTTTCAACATATAGATTAGGAGGTCTCTCTCTCTCTCTCTCTCTCTCTCTCTCTCTCTCTCTCTCTCTCTCTCTCTCTCTCTCTCTCTCTCTCTCTCTCTCTCTCTCTCTCTCTCTCTCTCTCTCTCTCTGTGCCAAATTCTCAAAGCCTTGCATTTCTTTTTCCAGGCTGTTTCGGGTGTGTCTCTTCCACCAAAGAGGCTGAACGTTTTTGTTTAGTTTTAGAGCTGTTTCTTTTGCATCGTCTGCTCCTCAACTTTCCTAAGATATTTCCTTCATTGTTGTCATATTGAAAGGGTCCCTTTTCTTTCATTTGTTTTATGTTTTTGATGGTTTGGGTAAACTGACAAAGAAAGGGAAATGGTCACCTCCATGATGTAGGAGAGTGCTTCACACTCACGCCTGCTGTGGATTTTGGTCCAATGAGTGCAAAGTCAATGACACTGTCAGTGTCACCCTGCCACCCTGAATGTATTGGAGGAGATGTTGTCGGTGCGCTGAGAAGTATTTTATCCAACCTGTCTTCCTGCGCAGTTCCTTGAGGGTCATCCACCCTGTCTTCCTGCGCAGTATTTTTGAGGGTCATCCACCCTGTCTTCCTGCGCAGTTACTGGAGGGTCATCCACCCTGTCTTCCTGCGCAGTTACTGGAGGGTCATCCAACCTGTCTTCCTGGGCAGTTCCTTGAGGGTCATCCAACCTGTCTTCCTGAGCAGTTTATTTGAGGGTCATCCAAACCTGTCTTCCTGCGCAGTTCCTTGAGGCTCAGTGCCCTGCTCATCCCACAATGACAGCACCTGCATCAAAGGAAGCGTTAGCTAAACGCACTGAAGATAGTGCTTCATATCCATCAAAGGAAGCATTAGCTAAACGCACTGAAGATAGTGCTCCAGATCCATCAAAGGAAGCATTAGCTAAACGCACTGGAGATAGTGCTTCAGATCCATCAAAGGAAGCCTTGGCTAAACACACTGAAGATAGTGCTCCAGATCCATCAAAGGAAGCGTTAGTTAAACGCACTGAAGATAGTGCTTTAGATCCATGGAAGCCATATCTTCACTCTCTAGGGGACAGTTTCGACTGGACACACAGCTTCCTGAAAGCTCTACCACAACCAGGACAAGTTCAGCATCGGCTAAATGGCTACCGCATACCCATTTTGCAAAAGATGATAGGAAAGCTCATGGAACGAATCATGGCAAAGAACTGCAGGAGATTTTGAAAGTCGACAAATCCTTCCACCCAGTCGAGGACGCTACAGAACAGGTAAAAGTGCATGGGGAAATGCTGCCACTTTTGCCTATGAAGTATACGAAGGATTCCAAAGAAAGGAAGAAACACTGGCGTTTGAAAGACACTTGGAGGATGCACACAACAAAGTCCAGTCCTTGCTTCTCCTGGAGCTGCTCCTTTTATTATGGAGTTAGCAGGACACTTACCTGATGGATCACAGCAGCACTCCAGGAGCGATTCCTCATCCTACGACTTGGAGACTGGATGCCTGAACCTCACAAACTCGCCACAGGATTACGTCAAGGTTTTCCTCTCTCCCCTTTGTTGTACAATGTTTACAATAAAGACATAGCATACCTCAGTGAAAACGAAATTCCGAGAATATAGACACTAAC
>JADBJO010000906.1:130000-132500 GCA_016801955.1 Conus betulinus | reverse complement strand
TAATCAAAACAGAATACATTTTACGGCCGAATTTATGTAAATAAGACCCTGTTCGTTTCTCTATATGCAACGTTATTGGGTGTTCTTAATTCAGGAGACAGAGAGAGAGAGAGAGAGAGAGAGAGAGAGAGAGAGAGAGAGAGAGAGAGAGAGAGAGAGAGAGCAAAACAAATCAAGAAACATGATGATTAGTGCTAAGATAAGTGCAATAGCTATGCGCATTAGTCATTCTCTCCTCCATGCAACTTTCAATCCGAGGTAATTTTGCAACAGAGGATACGGCGGACCATTTTGAGCGGAGCATTCGCACTTCCACACGTATTCATATATGCACACACGCTGATGAGAAAGGAAGAAAAAAAAGGAGGGGGGGGGGGGGGGGGGGGGGGGGGGGGGGGGTGGGGGGGGGGTGGTGTTACTTATGATAACTAATTATTAATGAACACAGAAAATAAAAGAGAGCTACAATCATCACCTTGCTGTACACCAGCAACACACTTGTACAATCTGTCAGTCTGGAACCAATTGTTACCCCAGTTTTAACTAAATTCTACGTGGCTCTAATACACCTAAATCATTTCCTCTTGACATCAGTGTAAGCAATACTGTCCATAAAAGCTTTGTACTGATTAAGCCAAAGGCTTTTTTAAATGTCAATAAACGTAACATGATAACTACGATTTAAAGAAAAATGAACAAACGCAAGAAGAGTAAAGATATAATCGGTAGTTTAGTAACCCTTTTCGAACCCAGCATGATGTTCTCCCGCAATCTTATTACATTCAATCCACTCCAGTTATTCTATTTTGAATGCTAGTGCTATACATTTTAATACTTACGTCCACCGAAGAGATATATCTGTGATTATTATCATTCTTTATATCGCCTTTCTTCGATAAGGGCAACGTTACATACTCTGTCTAGTTTTCTGGGAGTACATATCATTAAAAATTCTGAGAGAGATAGATAGATAGAGAGAGAGAGAGGAGAGAGGAGAGAGAGAGAGAGAGAGAGAGAGAGAGAGAGAGGAGAGAGAGAGAGAGAGGAGAGGGGAGGAGAGAGAGAGAGAGGTGAGACAGACAGATCGAGACATACAGACAGACAGACAGACAGACAGGCAGACACTGAGACTGACACTTTTTTTTATTGTCCATAGCTGTACGAGGGGGGGGGGGGGGGGGGGGGGGGGGGGGGGGAGACAATCATATGTAACTAAACGTTTTTATCATAAATGATCTCAAATCTTTACCAAAAGACTATACACCCATGCATGAAAGAAAATATGCACACACATGCACATGCAGGCAGGCAGGCAGACAGATAGACAAACAGACAAACAAATAGAGATGGAAACAAACAGAAACAGCCACTGACAGCGAGAATAGATTAGTATTGATTTGATGAAAACCAAGCACGGAGAAAAAGAGAAGAACAAAAACAACAAAAAAAACAAAAAACTATTAAAAAAAAAAAAAAAATGGGGGGGGGTGGCGGGGGGGGGGGGGGGGGGGGGGGGGGGGGGGGGTAGGGGCCAGACACAAAGCAAGGCAATTACATTATCCCGCCACGCTCATCGTCATTTCTTGTCAGCCTCGTTACCATGGAACGGAAACAACAAAGAGCATAATTCATAAGTAACGAGACTAATGATTGGATCAACGTTACATCATTTGCACGGGCGGGGGTGCCACCTGATCGAATTTGATGACTAGGGAATCCTGAGTGAGAGAGAGAGAGAGAGAGAGAGAGAGAGGAGAGAGAGAGAGAGAGAGAGAGAGGAGAAAAGGAATGTATGATTTATTCGACAGTCACACTGAGTCATTTGAAGCAAAATAATCTAATTACGAATAACATTAATCACAACAGCACACAGTATTTACAAAAATATCTACAGCAACAAAAATACGAGAAAATATTAACAATGCAGCAACATGTGCACGTGCAGATACTGTGACGGAATAAAAACTAAAAAGATTTTTTTTTTTAAGAAGTCAATAGTTTAGATCAGGGGCACATTTATTACAGTTTGTCGTTTATTACACGCCAAATCACAGAGAAAAATCTCCCACATTCTTTTTTCTTTTTTCTTTTTTTTTTTTGATGACGGAGGGAATTTTAAGCAGAAAGGATATTAGCTCGAAAGACAATCAAGACAAACAGATTACAGATCTTTTGTTCTGTAATCTGCTTGTCCGGATTGTCTTGCGGAACTAATAACTTTCTTTTTAAAATTTGTTTTTAAGTTCCGTCTTCATTCACCTCGCTTTGGAACTAAGGGAACTTCAGTTAAAAACATTCTTTGCTTGCCATTACAACACTTGGAGTGAATTATGATGTAAGATCATGCAAACCAGAGCTAGCAGCATAATAACTTTGCTTTTGACAACCTTTATCATTTGAAATCAAGTCTGCTTCAACAAATCTGCATGCTGTACTACGCACAATAATTTCTTACACACGATAACATTAAAGCGAACCGTAAGTTCGAGTTATTTCAAAG
>JADBJO010000906.1:112500-115000 GCA_016801955.1 Conus betulinus | reverse complement strand
ATCTGTGGTAATCCACTCCACACAGTGTTCTCTTGTCCTGCATTCAGGACACAAAATCAACAACACCCCCCCCCCCCTCCTTCAGCTTCCCCGTCCTTCTCCTGCTTCCTCCTGAATCTGCCGTCCATCTGATACACCAAAATATCTGCCCCGCCCCCTCCCCTTCCTTTCCCAGCCTGACAACTTTCCACAAGTGTTCTCTCTTTGTTATTTTCCCTTCTCCCCCTTCTCTCCACACCCACCCAAACACCACTCCATAAACACACACACACACACACACACACACACACACACACACACACACACACACACGCACGCACGCACGCACGCACGCACGCACGCACGCACACACACACACACACACACACACACACACACACACACACACACACACACACACACACAGTATTGGAAATATAACCATAGGAAGATTAACAATGTATCGCAGAGCCATGAGAATGGCTACCACTTCTGCGGTGAAAATAGAATGACCTGCACCAATATGGAACGATTTTTCTTTCTTTGGTCCAGGTATTACAAACCCAGTACCTGCCACATTAGTGTCAATAAGAGAACCATCGGTATATACCTTTCAAATGGTTAGAATAATTTGAATGAACATGAGAGCGAAAAGAAGCAGCAAGTAGATGAGGGTTCTCACTCTTTTTTAGATCGTCATTGGAAAAGTCAAAATCTGCTCTGTTCAGTTTCCCATGGAGGAATTGGAGACGTAATCAAACGCTTACCTATATCTTTAGTTTTCAGATCTAATCTCTTGTGAATATCTGAAGTATAAGTGGCTATTGTTGTCTAAGATTTTATGGCCCTTGCTGTTTTTGGAAATTGAAGATCTGAACTAAGTACATTTTCATTCACGTTGACATTTTCAACAGCACTGCTTCTTATAATGTACTTAGCTGAAGACAGTTCTCGATACTCGTTCAAAGGTAGAACGCCAACCTCCCCATATGTAGCAATAGTCGGGGTGTGGACAGGAACTCCCAAAGCTGATTTATATGCTTTAGAGTCAATACTTTGTAATTTCTTCATAAGATATTTAGGAGCAGAAAAATAAACTTCTTGGCCGTAAGTCAGCTTTGATCTAACCAAAGATGTTGCAAGAAGAGTCAAGCTTTCTGTTTCTTTACCACAATTTTGTCTGCTTATAATTTTAAGCAGATTTAAGTTTTTTTTTTGAGCTTTTGATAGACTGTTTTCAATGTGAAATTTCCACGATAATTTTCGATGTAAGATAGACACCTAAGAATTTTGTTATGTCTTTGAATTGTAGCTCAGCTCCGTTGATAAAGAAACCAGGTAATCTTCTGGGAGGGTCACTGTAAGTCTTGACTCTAAGTCTGTCTTATTTTTATGGAAATGAATGGGCAGACAGAGTAGCTAGAGGAGGTGCAGGACAAAGAATTCGTTGTGAAAACGTTCATATTCCTTTGTCTGTAAAGGAATGCTATAATCTTTTAGAAAAAGACACCAAAGCTCGTGTGGGTTATATAACGTAAATCGGCACACCTCTTACAGCATGTCTTTGTTGAATGTTTTTCCAAGGGAAATTTCCAGTTTGTGTTTTAGACTTAAATATAATTCATTAAAATGTAAATATGTTGATACTGCAAAATGCATATGTGGGGAAAGACTTTTGACATTTCATGTACTATTTAACTGTCCCACTATGCGGCAGTACCTACCCAATTTTCAGTTACCAAATAATCCTACAATTGATGATTTTAAGACTCTGACTTCAAATCATTCATTTTTGGCTAAATGTATCAAACTATTTACTTCGCAGTCCTATCGGTACATTAGTATGAGATTTCAGTATTTTTGAAGCAAACATTGTTTATGTTGTTCATGTTCACTGATTTCATTTCAACATGACAAAAAATTTGATTGAAATATTGATTATAACATATTTTGTTTTCTGATTAGAATTTCTATTCTTCCTATATTGTCAGTATTACTATTACATATGGTTTTCTCTGGTTTTTAAGGCATAGAAGATATACATTGCAATATCTCTTATGGTTTCAGTGTTATCGTTTTGTAGCAGACTTTCCAGTGTGATTGCGTTTCTGTTACTAAAGTGTTTGAAAATATATTTTGTTCGTAATTGCCTGTAATTTAAGAGAGAGAGAGAGAGAGAGAGAGAGAGAGAGAGAGAGAGAGAGAGAGAGAGAGAGAGAGACCACACGCTGAAAGTCAACAATCTCTCATGAGAAGCATTGAAGAAAAACCATAGGAAAAGAAGAAAATCCCCTGACTTATACTGGGGCTGGTGACGTGTGTTGTCCTCTGCTTCAGAGTATTAGAAATGAACATGGCAAGGTCCCTGGTAACCGTATAGCTTTCCTTTGGGAACAAACCTTGTGGTAAAGGGCCTCTAAATGTCTGTATGGGTTTAATTAAATATTTCTTTCTTTGATTGTCATAATCTGGGAAAAAAATTTGAGGACATGCAGTTTATCTTCTAATCTGTTAGAAATGG
>JADBJO010000906.1:95000-100000 GCA_016801955.1 Conus betulinus | reverse complement strand
TTGGATGTCGATGTGGACTGGTGTGGGGGGGGGTGGTGTTGTGGGGGAGGGGGGTGGATGGTGTGTGTATGTGTTGTTTTGGATATCGATGTGTGTGACTGGTGTGTGTGTGTGTGGGGGGGGGGGGGGGGGGGACAGGTATGTGCTGTTTTGGATGTCGATGTGTGGACTGATGTGTGTGTGTGTGTGTGTGTGGGGGGGGGGGGGGGGGGGGGGGCAGGTATGTGCTGTTTTTGGATGTCGATGTGTGGACTGGTGTTGGGGGTGGGGTGGGGGGGGGGGGGGGGGGGGGTACGGGCTGTTTTTGAGGTCGATGTGTGTTTTGGGTTTGTTGGGTGGGGGGTTGGGGTGGGGGGGGGGGTGGGGGGGGCGTGGACAGGTGTGTTGGGGTTTGTCGGATGACTGGTGTGACTGGGTGTTGGGGGGGGAGGGGGGGGGGGACAGATATTGCTGTTTGTTTTGGATGTCGATGTGTGGACTGGTGTTGTGTGTGTGGTGTGTGGGGTGGGGGGGGGGAGGTATGTGCTGTTTTGGATGTCGATGTGTGGACTGGTGTTGGGGGGGGGGGGGGTGCGGACAGGTATGTGCTGTTTTGATGTCGATGTGTGGACTGTGTGTTGGGGGGGGGGTGCGACAGGTATGTGCTGTTTTGAAATGTCGATGTGTGGACTGGTGTTAGGGGGGGGGGGGGTGCGGACAGGTATGTGCTGTTTTGGAAGTCGATGTGTGGACTGGTGTTGTGGCAGGGGGGAGGGGGGGGGGGACAGGTATGTGCTGTTTTGGATGTCGATGTGTGGACTGGTGTTGTGGCAGGGGGGAGGGGGTACAGGTATGTGCTGTTTTGGATGTCGATGTGTGGACTGGTGTTGTGGGGGTGGGCAGGTATATGCTGTTTGGGATGTCGATGCCAAGTGGGCAGTGGGTCCCAGTCTGCCAGTAGGATAGGATTACTACATGGTGCGCTCCAAGTTGTCACTCCGTGATTGCCAAAGCGTGAAGACTTTGACATGGCCGATCTGCTGATGACGGTTAAAGTGCAGAGCGACTTGTTTGGGTCGATGATGGTGGATGTCGGCCAGGCGTTCAGAAACGCGCGCATCAAGCGTACAGGATGTCTTACCTGCATAGATCTTACCACACCGTTCACAGCGGATAGCGTACACAATGCTGTCTCACCTGCATAGATCTTACCACACCGTTCACAGCGGATAGCGTACACAATGCTGTCTCACCTGCATAGATCTTACCACACCGTTCACAGCGGATAGCGTACACAATGCTGTCTCACCTACATAGATCTTACCACACCGTTCACAGCGGATAGCGTACACAATGCTGTCTCACCTGCATAGATCTTACCACACCGTTCACAGCGGATAGCGTACACAATGCTGTCTCACCTGCATAGATCTTACCACGCCGTCCACAGTGGATAACGTACACAATGTTGTCTCACCTACATAGATCTTACCACACCGTCCACAGTGGATAGCGTACACAATGTTGTCTCACCTACATAGATCTTACCACACGTCCACAGTGGATAGCGTACACAATGTTGTCTCACCTACATAGATCTTACCACACCGTTCACAGAGGATGGCGTACACAATGTTGTGGCTCTGACAAGTGAATGTAAGTCTATTTTTGAGCGAGATCTTGGGGCCATATAGGATATGTCTGGTTTGGTGTGAGGGCAGATTTGTAGTTGGGCTTTGAGCAGGAAAAAGCACCAGGTGCCTTGCACATGGTCATGTTGTTCAGTTAGGAGCGCTCAAGTACATCTTGGAGATAAGAATATAGGTTTCCGGATTCTGGATTCGACATTAGAAAAGTAGTTACAGACTCAGAATCAGAAACTTACTTGAGAATATTTCGACAGGGTCGCCCTGTCTTCTTCTCTCACTGTTGCTGTTGTGGCAGCGAGGCCTGGTGGGACGCCCCAGCCTGAACAGGGAGAAAGGCTTTGAACTTCCCCCATCTACAGTCAGATCCTGACAACCGTTCACCCAACACAACAGTCGTCCCACCAGGCCTCGTTGCCACAACAGCAACAGTGAGCTGAAGAAGACAGGGTGATCCTGTCGAAATATCCTCCAAGTAAGTTTCTGATTCTGAGCCTGTAACTACTTTTCTAACAGATCTTGGAGGGTTTTTTTAATCGTGCCTGGAAGTTACCATGGATTTGGTCTCAAGAGCAGGTTATTATTTCCTACTATGTGCCAGCAGGATTTGAGAATTCTGCAGATGCGCATGACAACTTGCAGACATAGCAGGTAAGACACCACAAAAAGAAACGTGCCTAGGGCCCTCATACCGCTTAGCACATGTTCTCATTTGCGGCGTGTAACCTGAAGATGATCATCCAAAGTTCATAATGTCATTCGAAAGCAATTTAATGCCGTTCATCTCCTCAGTTTGACACAGAAAACTCTATAGAACAAAGTCAGTTGGCGAGACAGGATGAGGCAACTACTTCTTTTTTTTTGGTGAATGATTACTAGCTTCTCTTTCCACTCCTATTAGACAGATCTTGTTGTGTTGTCTCCACTTTTTGTGTGGCGTTACCATGGTAGCGGCCTTCACAAGATGGAATAAAGTTTCATTCAACTTGCCAGTGAAGTTGCTAACGTTCGCTGATGACGAAACACAGTCAACGGCCGTCAAAACCGACCAAGAGAAGGTATTCCGTCAGGATTGTGCGAATGTATGCATGTATGGATGGATGGATGGATTGGATGGATAGATAGATGGATGGGTAGATGGAGGAATGGATGGATGGAGGGATGGATGTGTATGTGAGTGTATGCATGTATGTGTGTATGTATGTAGGCCTCTCCGTCAGTATGCACGCTCACACGCACGCACGCACGCACGCACGCACACACATACACACACACACACACACACACACACACACAACACACACACACACACACAAACAAACCCACACCCACCCACCCACCCACCCACGGTGCAGAACGAAGTAGCAGGGTGGAAAGGAAGACGCAGAGCGAGACCTTCACCGTGAATTGGAGCTGATTGGCGGACCGGAGCCAGGCCACAGACCATTAATGCCAGTAGAGCGCCACATTGCCAGCCAGCATGGCGAGGGCAGAGCACGTGGGTATGGACCTCTCTGGAACGGTGTCAGGACTGCCAATTACCCCCCCCCCCCCCCGCCGCCCCGCGATTACGCCCCCCCCCCCCCCCCCCCCCCCCCGCCCCCCCTCCGGGATTTTCCCCAAATGTCAAACACATTGTTTTCTTTTGTTTGCAGTCTACACGAAGTCCAAACAGGAGACCCTGGTATTATGTACTACTACAAATCACAAGACGTTTCAAAGGAGATGGGGCATCGGTCTTTGTGTAACTGTTTTAAATCAACGTACCAGCTTCATGTTTGAATGTGGTTCTACAGGAGACAGTGTGTAGGGACATTACCGCAGGGGTTGTAGGAACATTACCCCAGGGTGTAGGAACATTACCCCAGGGTTGTAGGAACATTACCCCAGGGTGTAGGAACCCGCAGGTGTAGGAACCCGCAGGGTATAGGGACGTACCCGCAGGGTGTAGGAACATTACCGCAGGGTGTAGGGACATTACTGCAGGGTGTAGGGACATTACCGCAGGATGTAGGGACGTTACCGCAGGGTGTAGGGACATTACTGCAGGGTGTAGGGACATTACCGCAGGGTGTAGGGACGTTACCGCAGGGTGTAGGAACATTACCGCAGGATGTAGGGACATTACTGCAGGGTGTAGGGACATTACCGCAGGATGTAGGGACATTACCGCAGGGTGTTGGAACATTACCGCAGGGTGTAGGACATTACCGCAGGATGTAGGAACATTACCGCAGGGCGTAGGGACATTACCGCAGGGTGTAGGGACATTACCGCAGGGTGTAGGAACATTACCACAGGGTGTAGGGACATTACCGCAGGATGTAGGAACATACCGCAGGGTGTAGGGACATTACCCCAGGGTGTAGGGACATTACCCAGGGTGTAGGGACATTACCCCAGGGTGTAGGGACATTTACCCAGGGGTGTAGGGACATTACCCCAGGGTGTAGGAACATTACCCCAGGGTGTAGGAACATTACCTCAGGGTGTAGGAACATTACCGCAGAGTGTAGGAACATTACCGCAGGGTTTAATGCTGAGATATTTGATTTAGTTTCAAGGTTAATTCTTCTCACAAAGCGTTTTGAAAACTAAACCAACATCCTCAAGGTTCACAGTTTCCTAGGCATACTTATCTTTCACCTCTTCAATTAACGATGCTTTCATCTATATCAACCTAGTTACGGATGCCAGAGAGGTTGGAGTGCTTACATCCAATGTCCTGATTATGTCTTCATCCATGCACAGGAATATGATATTTGGTTTGATCATTGTACACTGCAGACGACCGGTGTTGCACACATTCTATCATGTGCCAGACTGCCTTAGGCAGCCACACCAAAACGGGCAATACCTTGTCACCATTTTCTCTTATTTCTTAATTTTCCATAGTTTCAAGTTTAATTCCAAATGCCATTTCTAAATGTTGGCTCTTCTTTTGTTTACCAGTATAGCACTATACTATACCGTTATTGTTACCTCTTTTGTCTCATGTGTGAGTTTGTCTGTTATGGTAATATGTTGTATTATACATTTTAGCGAGGCCGCCATCAGTCTCATGTTTATTCTGCAAGTCTCGCTGCCAGGGCTGTATATGAGAGTGCTCTTGTTGTCCTGGCAAATGTGCTTTGTGTTCAATGTGTATGTTTATAGTATGTTCATGGAAATAAAACTGTTTAAAACCAATCAGACCAGGCAACGGGCTATGGTGTGTAACGTATAGCTGCTACAAATCAGACCAGGAAACAGGCTATGGTGTATTGTATAGCTGCTACAAATCAGGCTAGGAAACAGGCGGTGGTGTATGTACAGCTGTTACAAATCAGACCAGGAAACAGGTGGTGGTGTATGTACAGCTGTTACAAATCAGAC
>JADBJO010000906.1:62500-80000 GCA_016801955.1 Conus betulinus | reverse complement strand
GTTCAGCTCTTACTTTTCCTCCGACTTTGTATTTATCCAAAGAAATGCCTTTATGTACAGTTTCCAGTTTCTTCATGTCATTTGAAGAGTAGAGGTCATGTTCCAGTGGAGATGTTCCTTTTCCTTTCCTGATTGTCTTTCTTGTTATCTGTGAACAATGTTTCGTTGCATCTTTGCACACATCCTGTTATATAATGAAGACTCCATAAACAGAATCTATGTGAATGAAGATAAGAGAAGCATTTCATTGTGTTGAATAGTGGTTTATATTACTTTGTTTGGTTCAGCTGAGATTGAGCTTTCAGATCAAACCGGAAGCTTACACAGTTGCAACAGACAGACAGACAGTCTGTGTATAACAGTGTCACAAGATTGTTCACTACATAAAGACAGTAAACACAGACAGTCTGTGTATACGACTCCCGCAACGTTTTTGCATCGGATAAGTACAGTACACACACACACACACACACACACACACACACACACACACACACACACACACACACACACACACACACGCACACGCACACACACAAAGTATTTGTGTAATTGTGCCATAACCTTACTGCATTACATACAGAAAGTACACCGAAACAATCTGTGTATGAGAGTGCAACAACATCATGGATTTGATGAAAATAGTACACACCCAAAGTCTGTGTTTAACAGTGCCAGCTTACTGCTTGACATAAAGCAGGTACTTTTGTGACTGTTTTGAAACTATGACAGAGAACGAATATACCTTTTGTTAACATGTGCACATACATGTATATGACTTGATTCATGGTAGCAAACAGATTCGGAAGAAAACAGTTGTTTGCTGGACACATTACATAGCTCAGGTGTCACTAAGGGCATTTACCACTTACAAACATTTCGAAACTTCTGTTACTGCTACAGATAAATTGTTACAGTTCTGACAGCTGTTGCTCGTAAATTTGTAAAAGAGGTGTATGGCACTAGTTAGCAACTATGGTCTGCAGTTGTGTTAATTATCAGGTCACATATGCATGTTAAGACGAGTAAAAAGAGAACTTCATATTTTGTTTTTTATGACAGGGGAGGAAACCAGTGATGAACACAATGTGGCATCACTTCTGTTTCAGCGAGGAGAGACTGTTCAGTGACCGCACCTTGACCAGTGAAGACGAATGCAAACCTGAAGTAACAGACTTTGTGGGGGAAGCCATGAAATGAGAAATAAGTGAAATTTCACATGCGCTTTGCCAAACAGAAATTGAAATAGCATGTTAGAGAGCAGGCTGTCTTTGCTGTTATTGGGGACTGAGGCATATAGCTGCATGAAGAAATGTTAGCTTTTTTTCTTCCAGGGACAAATTTTGTTCAGCCATGGTTCCAGTTCTTACAGGGTTTCTTTGAAACTCACACGCCATGCCTTCAGTGCATGCTATGCGCTGAGTGATCCTGGCAGTGCTTGGAAGCTGCATCTTTAGAATGCATGGTGCCAGCTGTCTGCTTTTCAGAACTGCCTCAGAGTATGATGTGTGGGCTGTAGTTTTTTCCTCATTCGCTTTTTCGGCTGAGGAATTACATGTAAGAGGCTAAGATGGTTTAAAAGTATGTGAGTGTGCATTGATAATGACCCATATTAAAGCAGTTGTAGACTTTTAACACCACTGAATTCAGTTCCCCCTGGAAAACGTTCATCACATGCACTGTTGTTTAATAACAATCTGTTGTTTGCAGAAAAGAAAAAAATTTTAGCAGAGGAAAGTGACACTTGAGAAGGTTATATACAGTTTGAGGATGAAGATCGGCATGATATCGATAAATGAATGTTCGCAAGGGAAATAACTGAACCACCTTGAGTCGGGGGAAAAAACCAATACATACTGTCGAGTTTAGTGTGTATGGGCTAGTTTTCTTTCTTCTGTTCTTTCGTTTTTTTTTAAAGAAAAGGGAGGGCCTGACAGCCCCATACATATTATGTCATCACCCAGCCAATGATTTTTCACCCCTTTCTCTGTCCTCGCTTCATGTGTTATTCCCTCCTTGCCTCCCTCCCTCTTTCCCTCCTTACAGCTGATCACCTCTCTTCAGCCTCCATCGTCTCTCTCCTCATGATTGCATGTGGATCATGAAAGCAGAGAGAGAGAGAGAGAGAGAGAGAGAGAGAGAGAGAGAGAGAGAGAGAGAGAGAGAGAGAGAGAGAGAGAGAGAGAGAGAGAGAGAGAGAGAGAGAGAGAGAGAGGAGAGAGAGAGAGTGAGTGTTATGTGTGTGTGTGTGTGTGTGTGTGTGTGTGTGTGTGTGACTAAATGATCTTTATCGTGTGTGTGTGTGTGTGTGTGACTAGAAATGATCTTATCGTGTGTGTGTGTGTGTGTGTGTGTGTGTGTGTGTGTGTAAAAATGCACAGTACTTTCATAAGATCGTTGCCACTTGCACATGCCTAGAAAGACTGGGAAATATGATTATGGCTAGTGGTAACTATGGTATTCTCAGAAGAAGGTCGCGTGGAGATCTTGCATATAAGGATAAGTCGTTAATGCGAATTGAGAAGAGTAGAGTGCCACAATTGGAGTTTTGTGGAGCACCATGTTTAGGGGTTGTTACTGAATACACAGATGTCTTGAAAGTGACATTGTTTGCCATTTTTTGACATACGACTTCAGAATTTGATGAGGAGTACAATTTCAGTTTGCGATGGAGGAGATTGTCGTCAATGACATTCGAGGCTTTTTCTTTCCATGAAGGAATAGGACAGCAGAATACCTGTTGCAATTGATGCAATCAAACATGTCATTTACAAAATGGATTGATGCAGTATGACAGGGTTGTGTGTTCTTTTTCCTGCAACGAGGCCATCCGAAATGGAGCACATAGTACATGACAAAGTGACGAAGAATGTCTTTCTTTAAATGTTCCGGACACTGACAGACAGAAACCCAGACAGTGAAAGAGAATGTGAAAGTGAAAAAGGAAAGAGAGAGTGCCAATACATTCGTCTGGACGGTTCCAGGGAAAGAAACGGAACTATGACACAGCTTATCTGCAGTTGATTACTTGAAACATGTCATTTCAAACCTATTGTATGCTTGTTAAATTTGGCCAGGAATACTGACTTGCTCTTGACATCACTCTTGGCAAGCACAAAGCATTCCAAGGATGGACATGGCACTCCCCCAAAACAGTCACTATCACAGGCAGAGGGATTATACCCTTGTGACTATGTGATACAGATTTGCCGTCAGCCGAGAACAAGTATAATTTCCTATACTGATGTTGGTAGTGGGTTTGAATTCATCATGAAGTGGCACATGTTCTTGGATAACGGAAGGAGACAAAGATTTCTGAGTAAACTCCGTAAATGTACACTACCCCTACCGACACTGATGGAGTGACACTGTCTTCAGTAAAAGGCTTTAACTCCGAGGTCTCTAGCTGTCATCAGCCACCCCTTTCCCGTTCCAGTCTGTACAGCCCTTCCCAACAGTCTTTCTTTAAACATAACCATCATAACCACAGCAAGATAATGCAGCGAACATTAAAAAATAGAAGATACCAGCTGTAAGGTAGTAGAAATCGACTAACGCACGGGCGCGCGCGCGCGCGTGTGTGTGTGTGTGTGTGTGTGTGTGTTGTGTGTTTTTCTATTTGCATGATGTTTAGTCAAAGGATACATAATACTTGCTTTTTTTTTGCTTTGATAATCTTTTATTTTTTCCTAAGTTGTTAAGTTGCGTTTTATGGCTTATACATGTGTGCATATTGCAAACACATTATAATTGTTGCATATAATAACATCAACCAAATTAAACGACACCGGAAAATAATACTTCATTTTTACATGAAGTCCCATTATTTTTTCAGACTAAGAAAGATGTCCAATGGTTCGTTTACCCATAGTCGATCGTGGTGGACTAGAGAAAGACGAGCGTAAAACTTCAGATGGAAACACGAAGTCGACTTCTCACACAAAAGTTTGATTAAGTTCATGACGTTCGTCACGTTGAACATTTTGGAGTTTTCACACGTGCTTTGGGTCTGGCTCCAAGAACATCTCCACCACTGTCTTTTTGCCACGTTAGTTCAGGATCCCAATAGAAACACAAAGGAGAAATGGGCAGACGTTCCGCACGCACACCAACACACACACACGCGCGCGCGCGCGCTCGCACACACACACACACACACACACACACACACACACACACACACACACACTCACACACATACACACACACACACACACACACACACACACACACACCTTGGCACACACACACACACACACACACACACACACACACACACCCTTGGCACGTCCATCTGGAAAGACACAGCAGCAGGTGAA
The DNA here is from genome assembly GCA_016801955.1 of Conus betulinus. Taxonomy (NCBI): domain Eukaryota; kingdom Metazoa; phylum Mollusca; class Gastropoda; order Neogastropoda; family Conidae; genus Conus; species Conus betulinus. The sequence continues at coordinate 75,681 of JADBJO010000906.1, read as the reverse complement.
GGGAAACAAAAGCATTAAATGAAAATAACCAGCCGACGTGGCGCTGTGGGTAGCTTGGAAGACTTCCGGTTGAAAGGTTGTGGGCTCGATCCTATCAGAGTCATTTGTTTGTACGTGTGCGTGTGTGTATATCGGTCGGTGGGTGGATGGGTGGTTGGGCGGGCATTTTGTTTTCCCACCTGTCTCCCAACCAGAGTTAAGTCAGACGTGAGCTCCGCTGGGAAAACTGGGACAAGCCTGTTGAGTTTCATCTATTTAAGCATGCGTCTCTGGGAGTGTTGCTCAAATTTCCTGGTTGACACCGGGATATATTAAGAAAATAGGCGTAAAATACAGCCTTCTCATATTGTCTCGGATCAAAATGAAAACCTGTTTTCATTATAGTCTGTATCCTCATTCTTTTATATCGGCAAAGAAAGAGCGACATCGTGTTTCAAGTAAGAGGGAGGGGGAGGAGGGGGGAACGACCTTTCTTTGAAGGAGGAGGAGGAGGATGTTGATGATGTTGATGTTGGTGTGTGGTGGTGATGATGGTGGTGGTGGTGGTGACAATGATGATGATGATGATAAACGGTAGTATTGCGACATGGTGAATTGTTTTATAACATTACACTACATTATACTAAAATCTAATAAAATGGTAAAAGGTGGAAGCAGCAGTCGTTAAAATGTCATGCACACACACACACACACACACACACACACACACACACACACACACACACGCACGCACGCACGCACACACACACACACACAGAGGCAAACACACACGCACGCACGCACGCAAGCACACGCACGCACGCACGCACACACACACTTAAGGAAAAACAAACAAAACGAGCAATTGATCAAACAACATCACTTTTTTCAGATGATGAAATGAAGAATATTGTGAGAACATCGTGTGACGTGGCAATCGACCAGTGCACCCTCGAGCAACGTGAGTTGTGACAGCTAATAACTATAACATTCTCCCGGAACCAAACCCAACATCCACTTAGTAACTAATTCCATTTCATTGGTAGCTAGGTCAGTTAGTGTCACACCAGGCATCTTAATCAGCTCTAAACTAAATGCTAATTAACCCAACGTCACAGCTGCGCAGTTGTATATCAGTCACGGTGATTTACTTCATTCCTTACATGCGTTTCGATTTCCTGCCCATTGTCCACGAATCCCATAGCGACGCAACCTGCGCGCAGTATCTTTACGATGTTTCTGCTGTCCAAGCACCTTCTAACGCACTAAAACTTCAATACGAAATAAGCATTCGTTGTCGAAGGGGATTAATGAAGGACAGGGGGGGGGGGGGGGGGGGGGGGGGGGGGGGGGGGGGGGGGGCGAGGGCGAGGGGAGGGGAAGCAGGGATGCTGAACAACTGATGTAGGACAGCTTTGAAAGGGGGAAGGGAGGAGACGTTAGGACGATGGGGTCAGGGCGAATGAGGGAGGGAGGAGGACGCAACAAGGGAGGGTTGGCGAGGGAACATAGATACGAGTATTTCCAGTACTGGATATGTATAGCAAAGAAAGGGGTATGGACAGAGGAGGGGTGGAAACTAAGGGGGAGTAAATTAAAGGGAAGGAAGGGCAGATGGCAGATCTGGGAAGGGGAATGGGTGGAAATGAGGAGGAGAGAGAGAGAGAGAGAGAGAGAGAGAGAGAGAGAGAGAGAGAGAGTTGTTGAATTTTCTGCTTACACAGGCATTTTATGTTACTCTTTGTTAGACATTTCAATTAGCCACGTCGGCTGTGTATTGACCAGGCAACCGCCTTGTCGATTGTCACGTGACACGTTACCTATAAAAAGCCGGGACTGTCGTGAGCATGTTCAATCCCCCCCCAGATCTTGCTACGCTCTTCGCCTTGGTAAGGACCGAGATACCTTTCTGTTGTTGTTGGGGTGATTTTTTTTTTTTTTCGTTGTGAGTGAGAGAGTGTTTTTTTTTTTTAAACTTAGAGCCTGTTCACACTTGTTGATATTAGACTTACAACAAATAGAAACCAGGAGAAGGGGAGCATTTATAAAAAAAAAAATCTATTGATTTGATACACGGAAAACATTTTGCTATGTGCACAGTTTCTGGTTTGTATGTGATTGTTTTGACAGAATCATGTACAGTGACGTCCACGCTCGACTCTTTATATAGAGATAATGAAGTCATTGTTGAACAATGAAAAAAGAATAATGGTCCACTGATAGAAGGCTTGAACAATGGCATGCTGTATTTCGGGGGGGAAATTTGGTTTTCCATGAATTCGGTGGAAGCGTGTATATTAAAGATGATGAATATTGCGGACGAGATGAGATTTTATACTTCTCTGGAAGCTGTTCACTTTTCACGCCACTGCTTCGTGGTTCCAGCATTGCGGCTATCTGGGCATGCTGCAGATGCTTTAGTTCCCAGTGAGCCCATCAGGATGAATAATATCATGGTGGCAATTCTGAAAACGTTTATAAACCATGGAATGCTTTGGTGGTGGTCTTTATTATGGCTGCTGGCTTTTTAAAGTTGGAAGTAGAATACCAATAGAATGAACGTAAAAGTGCAAGTAACATTTACCAAATATGCTAGAAGCTTCTGATGAAGAAAACTCGCACATCCTCATAAAGTGTTTCATTGTGGCGACTCGGATTCTCTACGACAGGGGCTTTTGTTTCAAATATCAAATTAGAAGACTTGTTGATAAAGCACCGCCTAAATCGTAGACAAACGAACACAAGACAAAACACGACGCGTCTCGACCTGTTAGGTTTTATTCAGGCACGATCCACAACACCCAGGACTACGAACATGAACGAGCAATCATTAATCTACGTCCACTTCGGCGCAGAATCAGCGTTCAATGATGAAGTTGAAATATCGGTCGTCTCTCTTTCAGCAACGGTTAAATTTGTAGTTTTCCACAGTTGTATGATACTATTACCCTCCCCCCCCCCCCCCCCCTCTCTCTCTCTCTCTCTCTCCCCCCTGTCTCTCTCTCTCCGTATACCGTATATTCAGTCAAAGCAATCATAATATGAAATAAAAAACTACCATCGTGCTGATTGCCATTCCACACACATATCCATTCATACTGTCGCACCTACATGTATGCGAACGTGAACATATGCACACACACACACACACACACACACACACACACACACACACACGTCTTTACAAAAGGACAAGAACGTATGCACATATATGTTGGCATGGACATATGCAGAGGCGTATGTGCCTGTGCATGTGGTTCGCAAGCACACACACAAGCAGCCAGACAGACAGGCAGACAGACTCTCTCTCTCTCTCCTCTCTCTCTCTCTCTCTCTCTCTCTCTCTCTCACACACACACACACACACACACACACACACACACACACACACACACACATTTCGTAGTAGCACAATCCATGTAAGTCAATATTGGTACGCCCGCCATCTCGTTGGATTAATTTTTAAACACTTTTATTTTGTTTTTATTGTTATTCCACATATAAAGAGAAAAAAAAACCCACACACATACATAAAAAGCAGCCAAACAACAACAAAAAGAAATAAACTGCAACATTCATAACTACAAGTTAGGTATAAAGCAAGAGAAAAAAAAATATATACAAAGAGCGAAACCACATACACATGAAAACAGAAGAGGGGGAGAGAGAGAGAGAGAGAGAGAGAGAGAGAGAGAGAGAGAGAGAGAGAGAGAGAGAGAGAGTGTGTGTGTGTGTTTCAGTATGGCATTGTCTATGTATATATAAAAAGAACATGTTTACTTATTGACAATGCTATAAGAATATACATAAACCTGCATACATCATATTGTTCTAATATTACTACCCAGAAGAGATGTATACATGCGTTTGATGAAAAAAAAAATGTATATATATTGCAAGATAAATCAGCATGCATACACAGATAATAAAGGAAAGGCAGACGGATAGACAGACAGACACACAGACAGACAGAGAGACGAACAGACAGCAAAGAAACAGGAAGACAGAATGGGTTGGGTCACAGCAAGTAAAGATAATATATGTTATTATCATAAGGTACATTATTTCTTGAGCACACCACTATACAGAAATATTTCAGCAGCATACAAGGGCCACACATGATATCCTCAGCAAAAGATAAAAAAAAAAAAAAAACGATGATATGTCTAATAATTGTTGTAATATTATGCATCATACTCGTTTATATATTAATGCTGGAAAGACATGTTCCATGTATTAGAAATCAACGCTTCATAAGCAAGCCATCTGGCATGGAAATCCACGTGGTTTATGGTTAAGTATGAGTTATATTTTTCAATTCTATATCTATACGTCAACATTTCCAAGAAAACTGCTACATGTGGAAGGCTGCCTTCTAACTTACACTTACTTAGGTAATGTTTTGCTTGAAGAATAATGAACTAAAAAAAAAAAAAAGGAATCAATTGCGATTGTTATGTCGAAACCTAAAAGTATGAGAGGCTATATTTGTGCGTGAGTGCATTTCTCTTTTACTAAATCAATTAACCTACTCCAAAAAACATTTGACATGAGAGCATTTCCAAAACATATGGTCAATAGAATCTTTAAATAGTCCCGCAAAAACTGCATTTATCATTATCAGTAACTCTGATTTCTTTCAAAATAACATTTGTACTTAAGCACCTGTGAATTATTCTCAGCTGAAACCAGTTGAGTTTTACATCTGTAAATTTATGTGCATAAAAAAAAAAAGCATGAATTCCAGTCATGAGCTTGTGAAAGTTTGATGTCCCACTTGTCACAGCACGGAGCTCTCGACTGACAATCAGTGTATCATAATGAATCTTTGAACCTTTATAAGTGGCAAACAATACAACAGAACGGAGAAGTAATACATTTGTTGTTTTCGATGGTAATGTCAAATCCTTTTATGAATTCAGTTATTGCTAACTCATACCCTGTATAAGTTAGAAAATCAATGTTGATATCATCTTTTTCCTTAAAATGTCTGTGGGAAAGAAACTGACCATTATCATCAAAAAATGTGCAAGATAATAGACACTTTTGTTTTTTGAAGCATTTTAGAGACAATGTGTCTCTTTTCCCAACTTGAATACGTTTGTTGAAGCATACTGGTTCATTAAGTAGTTCAGCAGATTTTTTGGCAGACATTTGTAATAAAAAAAAAGTTTGTAAGCTTCAAGGACGTCTGTCAAGAACGGATTATTTTTTGGTAAATTTTGAGACAATCTCTGGTCCATGTTTACTCACATGAGGCCAATGAGGAAAATTACTAAGAAGAATATGTTTCCATTTGTGGTTTGATCTCTCAGTCCTACGGATCCAGGACACCTTCAAAGATGTGACGTAGGTTTTACGTCAGGAAGACCAAAACCTCGATTCCGTATGTTTTTATGCACTGTTTTTCGACTGATTTTTTTCTGTTTTTTTCTGTTTTTTTTTATTCCACACAAACTTGTAATATATTTTCTGACATGTTTGAAAGAAAACATCTGGTGGGTTTGGCAGAAACGGCCAAAGATGAGTCGGTTTTGAAAAGATGATGGATTTCAAAATTACTGTTCTACCTAGGGGCGTGATCTGGCGTTTTACCCATATTTTGAACAAATGATTTACGTCTGCTAGTCTTTCTGCGTAGTTTATTTCTATGCAATCTTTCAAGTCGTTTGTGAACCATATACCAGGTATTCGAAATTTTTGTCGATTCCATACAATTTCTAAGTGGTCCATGTAGTAGTTTGGACAATTTTTTTACACTTCCAAGCCAAACTTCGCTCGTTTTACTCAAATTCATATGAAGACCTGAGACACCGTCGAATCTTAAAAGAACTTCAATACAAGTTTCAAAGGATTTCTTATCCCCTGCGAGTAAGAACTCGGTGTCGTCAGCATATTAAGATATCTTGAATTTAGTTTCATTCATTCTGATTCCACGAATATCTCGATTTTCCGTTACCATAATGGCTATTATTTCGACACGGATTACGAACAGATATGGTGAAATTGGGTCGACATCCTTGTCGACATCCTTTTCTTTTTAAATAAAAACGGCGACACTGTGGGTTTAGTTCCCACCAAATATCATTCAGGTCTAGATTTTCGACCATGTTTTCAACAGCCTGTTTTGCGTGAGGATTATTTATATGTTTGTAATTATGATAATCTCTAGAAGGGTCAAAAACCAGATTAAAATCCCCACCTATTACAACATTTCTATACCAAGCCCAACAATTTTTTGTTTGAGACAATTGTAAAATTCTGCGTCATCCCTATTTGGCACATATATGTTAACTAAAAGATAATCGTTCCAATGTATCTCAGCATGTATCATGAGAAAGTTTCCAGAATCATCCTTAATAATTTGCTTAACCTTAAATTCAAAGTTGGTATTAAACAGAATTGCGACTACTCTTGCGTTGGAAGAGTAACTTGAGAAATACGCCTTATAGCCCCACTTAGACTGGATATACTGTTCCATCTTTTTTTTTTTTTCAAAATGAGTGTCTTTCAAGAAGTGCACAGAATATTTTTACACCTTAGATAATGGAGACATCACGTCTCTTCTTCGAACTATTGAGGCCCTGATAGTTAATTGAGAAGATAGACACATTACTGTCCATTTCTGTTCACAAAATAGCTTTAGAGAAGGCAATAACATACATGTGCAAATAAATCGAACCCAAAAGAGGTCACCAAATCATATACAACTGACAGCATAAAATGAATCCATCCAACCCGGTCAAACCGAAGAATTTATAATTGTTTTGAAGAAAAAAAACGCATATGTCATGAACACACAGAAAACAGTATCAAAATGAAAAAGCGAAAAAACCTTTATCACTACAATCAGAATACAAAAACAAATAAACGAAAAAAACAAAAAGATGATATTTGCTTGACCACCGCAAACGAGCAAAGGGGTCATGCACAAAGATAAAATGTAAGACCTCGTGTCGCATTGTAAATGAACTGAAACATGTGTGCACGTCAAGCGCTCACGCAGGTATCCAAGAGGCGAGGGGGCACTTAAAGAGGAAGAAGAAGAAGAAGAAGAAGAAGAAAAGAAGAAAGGGTGGCGCGGGGGGAGGGGGAGGGGGGAGTTAGCATGGTCACCGTGATGATTACATCTTCATTACTAATGGAACTGAACACTCCTCACCGCTAAAACTGTGTGAAGAGTGCCTGGCGGTCTGGGGCAGAGGAAAACCGACCACTCTGAGTTCTTCAAAATGTGCCACGTTAATTTTACCCCCCGTTCATGATATTTTAAAATGGAACAAAACAAAAAAAAGGGCAGGAGAGAGAGAGAGAGAGAGAGAGAGAGAGAGAGAGAGAGGGGGGGGGGGGGGCAGGCACAGGGTGGTGGACACTATTGTGACAGGCATCACATATCACAATTGAAAAATCCACAATCCCTGAGGAAGATGACGGTGTCCATTTTACAAATCGCATCCCGTTAGATTAATTCTTGTTTTGGATGTGGGATGTCTTGTCCATAAGACACTTTCTCCAGATTTGTGCCTATTCTTTGACTAACTGGGGCTTTTATTTATCTATTTTTTATTCATCCAATGATTTATTTATTTATTCATTCATTTGTTTATCAATTTATCTATTTATCTTTTTTCCATTTATTTATCTAACAGTAGTAGTATTAGGTGTAGATTTAAGATTAACAGGGAGTGTTTTCAATACCCGAGCTGTTGTTCAGCAAGTGATTTATTCTTTTAAACTAGCATTACTGTGGCTTACTAGAATGTTTATCTAAAAAATTCTTCCTTTCTCACAACTGGTTAATTTAAAAATCCCGTTTATATCAACGTCCTTTAGACTTCAGAAAATCGTATAAGTTTCAAACAGCTCTTAATTCTTTGCCTTGAAGTGAGTGTAGGTTCAAGTACCTCACTTTCTCAACACAATCCATTCCATTACATTCTCTAAACAGTGAGTACCTTTTCTCTGAAAACTTTTAAGGGCACCAGATCGTCTTTTCAGATAAGGATGCCATACAGCAAATGCGTATTCCACATGAGGTGTGGTTAGTGCTTTGTAAAGTGAAAAAAAGAAACCGCAGGCTCATCAAGATGGGATATTGTTTCTTATTGAAAGTCCAAACACTTCATCTTCTTTGTTGGTAACACTTTAGATGTTTATGCCAAATGATAATTCACTCCCAGATCGTTCTTTGTTTAAAATTGCAGAAATCGGTTTTCTTTGCTATGTTGTCCACTGTCTTGTGAGATTCTTTTGCAGGATTCTTTTTTGTCAGTATGAAATGATTGCCCATTTTAACACATTAAAACATATTCCATGTTCTGACCATTTCTGTGGTTCATACTAATCATATCGAATTTAATGGCAAAACCTGAGTATTTCCATGCACCTTTGTTTCACCTGCAAAGACTTGGCATGCACCTTTCTGTGTAGTCCAGGTGGTCATTGATGAAGACTTTCAAAAGCATGAGTCCAAGAACACTTCTTTGTGGAACACCACCTAAGATTCGACACACGAGGACTGGATACTGCCTGTTCTTACATCTTGAGATCTTCCTGTCAGAAACACATCAACAAATATTTCATAGGCGTGTATTTTTCTGTTAAATTCTGTGCACTTCGTTTCTAAATAATGCATACCTTTCCAGCCTTATATGCGTTATTAAGTTCTCTCAAGAAGTGTTTGAGAGTAGGCTTCACATTGTTTATTCTACATCCGTATATATCATCTTTAGCTCATAAAATAGTTTTTTTTTTTAAGATTCTACATCCATTTATGTCATATTTAGCCCATAGAATAATGTGTTTAAAAACATCAGTTTTTTTTTTGTTTTTCATCGTTTCTAAATAAAATCAGTTCGATGTAAATTTCAATCTGCTACATTGTTCACATATTCCTTTTCATTTTTTTTTTAATTGCCCCAGAATTGTTTTGCAAACTGCCATTACCTCTGGTAATGTTGATACACAGTGTCGGTTTTGAGGAAAAAAAAAAAAAAATGATCACGGAGAAGAATTCCTGTCTTCTTCAAAATACAGTTTGTAAACACATTTCTGTTTATTTAGTTTCTTTTACTCCTTTCACTTGTTTTCAGTGCTTTATCCCAGTCTGTTACACAGCTTATTTTCCCATTTTGTGAAGGTGAACATATCAAATTACACTGCCTATTTTCCCATTTTGTGACGGTGTCACACTTTCACTCTTGCACACACGCATTCATGACAGTATTTACTCCATACGCACACGCAATCCTCCAGTCAACCAAAAGACGCACTACTGAATGTTGTTTTTTCTTCTCCCCCCCTCTCCTCTGGGAAAACACTTTACTAAATGAATTGAACAATCCCAACAACGTTCATCACACTTCAGTATTTATCAAACAGATTCTATACATGTTTCTCTCTCTCTCTCTCTCTCTCTCTCTCTCTCTCTCTCTCTCTCTCTCTCTCTCTTCACACTGAGAGATAAACCAAGCTACGAATTGATATGAATAAAGTCTTTCTAGATTCCTCTTTGCCGGAGAAAGAATACACACATCCTCCAAGCAGATAAAGTCATGGGCCTTTTACACAACATTGGCCCAAGATCCAGACCAGGAGAATAAACAATTCATACCATCATGATGCCATAATTGCATCAGAAAAAGCGCTCGTCCCCATACCATCATAATGCCCTGCCCTCATCAGAAAAAAAGCACCTGCCCCTTGAACTCTCCAGTCACTGGGGGAACGATGAGATCCGACTCCTCTACCCGAGATCTTCAATTGCTGGGGCTGAACTATCGGTGTGTTCCCCACACCATGGCCATCGTTAAACACCCGCCTCAGCACTTAGGAAAATGATGCATGAGAGGAGGAATAGCTGACGGGGTGAAAGGTGAAGGGCTGAAACACGAATAAAGTTCGTGTAAGTAACCTGCTTCCCAATTCAACATATGAATTCTTTCTTTCTCTTTTCTTTAGGTCTTCCCCTGTACCTTTCCCCAACTATCTATGGCTCACCTGGTAATGACTGGTCAGCGGTGAGGACCCCTTGACCAACGTCCTGACAGGTTCGAGTCTTTAGGCCATCTCCTGGGCTAAAACTCTTTCCCCCTCCTCCTAGTGAGTGCAATACTCAGTGTTCAAAACGCATGACCAGCACCTTACCAGCCCTTATTAAACTATCTCTCAGTGGTCACTTTCACCCAATACCAACCCTTGTTTATTTTACTGAGTGATCCTCACAATTATTGGGACGCCCGCTACACTAGTCAAGCCACATGAATATTCTTCCTTTTTAGTTGTGGCATGGGGAAAATGATTCATATCACTAGACTAAATTTGATGGAACGTCACATGCCTTGATGTGAGGCTACGTCACATGACAGACGGTAATAATATCAAGTGACACCGCTTATTTTACCATTGTGTAAATGTAATGATATAAAATATGCTTTTTTTTTTTTACTATGAATGGGCCCATAGAAGACTTTCAGTCCCCTTTTTTATGATTGCTATAATTATAGTGCCTTTGTGCTTGGATATAGCTATTGTTTGTCATTTTTTTTTGTTTATATTTCTGTGTTAATGATGATATACGTCCCCGTGTTTTCTGGATAACTTATCGTCATACCTTCTTGAATCTGTGATCATGACTACATTCGTGTTCATTGGCAGCGTATATGTATGTATGCACACACACACACGCACACACACACACACACACACACACACACACACACACACACACATATATATATATATATATATTTGTTAAAATAGTATGGTAAAAGGAAGTTTTAAAACTTCCTTTACCTTACCATTTTACCATACTATTTTAACAGATGTTGCTCCCCAAGGGGTTGAGCACTTTAAAAATTTAATTAGGCGTTTTAGTAGTATTCTTGATATATATATATATATGCTTGCTTTGCTATCCAGTTCTTTTTAATAACACGATAATAAACATTTAACTTGTTGTTAGAGAATCGTGGTTCTGCTTATCATAAGTCCATTGATATTACCTTATCTGCAAAACAAATATGTAATGTAAACAGGTCTTTCCTAGATTCAGAGAGAGAGAGAGAGAGAGAGAGAGAGAGAGAGAGAGAGGGGGGGGGGAGAGAGGGGGGCGGGGGGGGGTGAGAGTGGTGCGGGATGACAAGGCCTGAACTGAAAGAACCTCCACAACTATCCACGAGCCAACAGCGACCATACTTGCATTCTTCTATTCATTTGGATTGACCCCAGCCTTCCCTTCGGACACACAAGAGAGGAAGAGAAGCAGCAGACAACAGACAGACAGACAGACAGACCAGGGACACAGACAGTACTGACGGGGCCATCTCTCCACAGCACCATGGCTGCCTCTCTGCTGCTGCCTCTGCTGGCTGCTCTGACGGCATCACTGCCATCTGCTGTCCTCAGCGGTGAGTGTCGTGAAGTGGTGGACTGGGCTGGTTGATGGACTGGCTGGTGGATGGACTGATTTAGTTGGTGGACTGGCTGGTGGGTGGACTGATTAGTTGATGGACCCACTGGTTGATGAACTGATTGGTTGATGGACGGATTGATTGATGGATGGACGGATTGGTTGATGATGGACTGGCTGGTCCAGGGACTGAACAGTTTGATGGACTGGCTGATTGATTGATGATTGGTGGTTGATGGTTTGGCTGGTTGATGGACTGACTCATTGATGGACCATCTGGTTGATGGGCTGGTCAGCTGATGGACAGGTCAGTTGATGGACTGAACGCTTGATGGACTGGCTGATTGATGGCTTAAATGGTTGATAGACTGGTCAGTTGATGGGCTGGCTAATTGATGAATTAAAATGGCCAAAGGACTGATCAGTTAAGACTGGCTGATTGATGGATTAAATGGTTGATGGAGTGGCTGATTGAGGGACTGACTGATTGATAGACTGACTTGTTGATGAACTGATCAGTTGATGGACTGGCTGTTTGATGGACTGGCTGATTGATGGGCTGAATTATTGATGGACTGATTGACTGATGGACTGGCCAGTTGATGGACAGGCAGACTGGTGGACTGACTATGGACTGACTATGAAGAGACTGACCCATTGATTAACAGGCTAAGTTATTTGCTGATCGGTTTTGTTAAGTGTTTAATTGACCAACTGATCGACTGAACGAAAAGCAGGGCGAAATGGGTGGAAAGGAAGGATAATTAATTGATTGTCTGTGTAATTGAAAGATTGACTCAGGGTTGAAGAACCTACTCTGACTGTTTGCTTGACTGATAAAATGAGGAAGTAAGTCCGTTAGTGAGTGAGTGTTCTGTCATAATGATAGTACTTCGTTACGTTATAAAACTGAGCACGTTGTCTTTATGTGGTAATGTCTCCTCTCTCTCTCTCTCTCTCTCTCTCTCTCTCTCTCTCTCTCTCTCTCTCAATGACTGTGTAGCACGGGCAAGCATGTGGTGAGCTAGGTGTTCCTGAACAGAGGTAATGCGCATTGTTTTTTTTTAACAGCGAACTTTCTTTTTTCAGCAGCCCTGATAACCAGGGGAAAGAATTCATTCTCGGCTTCACGGAAAATTCGTGAGTATACCCGTATCCTCTCGTCTTCTCTCTCCTCTCTCTCTCTCTCTCTCTCTCTCTCTCTCTCTCTCTCTCTCATACTCACATAACAGGCATACACACATATAAAGCGCACATACACACATATAAGCGCACACACGCACGCACGCACGCACGCACGCACGCATACATTTGACATTTCTAATTGATTTACCGCAGTCAATTTTTCAAGTGTTGTTTTGTGTAGACTCGCTGTCAGTGTTACAATCGATCAAGTTTTTTTTTAAATTCAAATTCAGATAACTTTATTTTGAAGGAAATTCAACATTTAACCCACGTCTTAATATGTAAAACAACAGATATAACTTTCTTTCTGGGTTCATTCACACTGTGGATTTCGGGCAATGAACTTGCTGACAGATGTGCGAAAAAAAGGCGCTGAAAATGGAACGAGGGTACAAACTATTTCCATACCGTTCACTTTGAAAGAGGGTCAACAAATTTAAAACAAACAGCTTGGGAATATTTTCAGAAATGGGCAGAACAAAGCTGTTACTCATGTTCAGACACAAAATAACCCTCTTTTTGGTACCGATCATTTCAAAAGCGTCCAAAATCTGCACATTTATGATATTCATTAATACAGAAACTTCGTTTCAATATTTCATCGATT
>JADBJO010000906.1:47500-57500 GCA_016801955.1 Conus betulinus | reverse complement strand
AATAGCGACACCAGATATATCAACACAAAGCACTCGCATTTGTTTCACAACATAACCTTTCCCCATTCAGTTTTTTTTTATCGATGTACATGCAGACACATTTTCCTTACGTTCTGTGAATGCAACTGAAGAAATAAGAAGAATAGAACAGTAGATGCAAGTAACAGTGAATCAATAAATAAAGAACCTGAACAACCTCAATTAGTAATTACAACAACAAAAAAAACAAACAAACAAAAAAAAAAAGGAATAAACCACAAATAGGAGAGGCACATGTGTACCTATAACTACATGGATACACGCATGTAAAAACACAAAGATGTCTATGTAATATTTTTTGCTTACCTCATCTCTCTAATAGAGGTGGTTTAGGATAACATCACATATACGTATGAAACCAGAAGCAGTTTCCATATCAGCTGTAAATTTTTATCAGGTATATAACTGGTCATCAATCAGTTCTCTATAGCAACTCCATTTTAGCTAAAAATCACCGTACTGCATATCTATTTTTGCGATATATTCATCTGTTTCAAACTGCCGTTTCATGTATTTTTTTTTAAGACTAGGAATAAAGGACGTCTTCTCAATTCTTCACTTGTTCAAAAAGGATTTGGCACACACTACCAAGTAGTCAATCACATCATCCGTTTGTAAATTTGAATCAAATTCATATATAACAAGTTTTCTACGCGGTGTGAAATGACCTGCGCTATGACAATTATCGTTTAAGAATTTTGTGAAGTCATTAAAAAAAACTGTTGTTGCGTCGCATGAAAAAAAAAATGCTCAATTTTTTTTCCTTTCAGATTTGCAAAAAGTGCATTTGTTACTCTTCACAAGCATTTTTTCCAGGATAATATTTGTTGCAATTATTCCGTGAATAATTCTGAGCTGAAACCATTTCAATTTAATGTCCTTTATTTTCTGCGCTTGGTAGAAAATATTTGTCCAATTGAAATTTAATGTTTCCAAGTTCCATTTCATATAACACTTAGGACTTCTATCATCAGCAATTAGAATGTCATAGTAAGTCCTTGTTAATTTCGCCACGCCCAAGATAATAGTTAGACCTCTGGACATATCTTTGGATTTGTTGCTGCTTATACAAATCTTGTTGTTGTTGTTGTTGTTGTGTTTTTAACTATGGTTTAATTGCACGTATACAGCCGATGAACTCTATAAAACTTGTTTTTAATTCATATTTATCAGTAAATTCTCTTCATAGGTCATGAATGTCCCAGTTGTGTTAACAAGGTCTGCTACACGATGTACTCTCCTTTATCTACCCAGTGTTTGAAGTAAACAGTTTTCCAGTTTTCTTTCTTTTTTTTTTTTCTTTTTTTTTGCTGTCCCAACCTCTGCGCCACCTCAGAGGCAGTGCACCCACGCCACTCATTCCGACATCCCGTCCACAGCCACAGCCCGGTCAGGACCCGCCGCAGCCCCGGCACCGGCAATCCACAGGGAGCAGTCAATGTCAAGTTGTCAAGAGGCAAACCCACCGAGGAGACACTGCACTGCTGCCGAGTCACTTCGGTGGTGTTCAGTGGCGCCTGTTCTGATCTAACATACGCAGGACACCACCTACTAAGCCCCCTACTGACGACAATAATTGCTTAGTCGCGGAGCCGGCGTGAGCGAGCTCTCTCTCCGGAGGGCGCCACCACGTCCGTCCAACGACAGCCCCCCCCCCCCCCCCCCCCCCAAGGACCCGCCGATACCGGTGACCCCGACGGAACCAAACCAAGGCCACAGACGTGGAGAGGACATCGAAATTGAGGTCACCATGAGAGCAGGACATGAAGGGCCACAGAATTTGAGACATTTTTTTATGCTGATCGATGAGAATGAGGATGATTAAGATGATGCTACGGATTTCCATTTCGGTCTGAGACTACATGACAGGGCTGTACTCTACGCTTCCTATCATAATATATCCCGGCGTCAACCAGGCCCAAGAGATACAGGCACCTGCAGTGTTGGTCAGGAAATTTGAGCAACACTCTCAGAAACGCATCCATTAAGTGGATGAAAACTCGACTGTGTGGTCCCAGTTCCCAACTGAGTTCGCAGCAAACTCAACTCTGGGTAGGAGCCGGTCGGGGCAAGAAAACCCCCACATGACTTCTGATGGGATTCGAACCCACGACCTCCCAACCGGGAGTTCGCGACGCTAACCACTTCGCCACGGCGGCTGGTGTAAACAGTTTTCTTATCAGTTTCAATGTTTCCATTGTAAAAGATACTGTTCAGCAAGACAAGCAGGCCGAAGACTGAGTTCTACTTTCTGAGCAAAGAAGTTGTATGCCTGAAAAACGTCACCCCAAAAGGCATCACAGGGGAAGTCCAGGCCCAGGAGACGTGTTGACGTGATGCTCCGCCATCACGCTCACGGTATCCACCTCCTGGATATCACGCTCCTCATACACCGGTCGCACAGGATGCACCACACGGCAGCAAACAGTGGGTCTGAAGAAGACCACAGAGAGAGAGAGAGAGAGAGAGAGAGAGAGAAGAGAGAGAGAGAGAGAGAGAGAAGAGTGTTGAAAAGAAGACTTGAAAGACAGAAGAAGGTGGGACAGATCCATTAAGAAAGACAGAAGACAGAACAGGGAAAAGGCGGATAACACCGCATCAGGGCCTTCACCCGCTAATCTGTCTGACATAGGAGATATTGCCAGGGGCATCGAATCCTACTACGCTGTGTTTAGGCAGTTCAGCAACTTGGGCTATACTGAGGCCTATGAGCGTTTTCAAAAAGTAGCCCCCCCCCCCCCCCCCCCCCGACACCTATCCGCCGCCATTGATGCCAACGTCAGCATAGCCCAAGGGGTCATTGTATCCCACAAGCCCTCCGACCATGGCAAAGTCATAAACCCTGGAGAGGAAAAGGAAACAGGAGGTAAGGGTGGTGGTAGGTGGGGTGGGGATACGAATGTGGGTGGTGGATGGTGGTAGTAAAACTGGTAAGGCAAAAGCACCTTTGCACGGAGCAGATTTTGTGTGGTCCTTGAACGCAGACGACTCTCAAAAAGCGCATTCTGTGCTTTGTTCGTGGTGCCCTCAAGAAAGTCGACCAGACTGCTGTTATTTCAGTGCTGGTTCTACAGGTTGACGTGTCTCTGCTTATATATGCTTGAAAATCTCTCTCTCTCTCTCTCTCTCTCTCTCTCTCTCTCTCTCTCTCTCTGTATGCATATATGTAAGCATGCATGTATATATGCATGTATATATGACTGTGTGCATTACCTCAACAGTCCAACAAATCAGTGTTGGTGCAGTCCACGGAGGAAGTATCGGTGTACGCTGTCAACATGGATGAAACTTCCACTGACGCTTATATCGTCCTGCCCGTGGACGTGCTGGGTCAGGAGTACTATGCCATGACCTACCAAAGAGACCCGGTGATTATGGTGATAGCCACCGAGGACGACACCCAGGTATCCATTAAATGGCCCCCACGTAGGCCAGACGGAATCGTCGACTTCATTTTTGAAAGCCAGATATACAGGTGAGTCTCTCTCTCTCTCTCTCTCTCTCTCTCTCTCTCTCTCTCTCTCTCTCTCTCTCTCTCTATATATGCACACACACACACACACAGGCACACAGACACACACACACACACACACACACACACACACACACACACACACACACACACACACACACACGTTACCACTCTCAGCTGAGTGGTTGTTACCCCTCTTAGCTGAATGGCTGTTATCCCTCTTAGCTGAGTGGTTACTACTACTCCTTTCAGTGCGCGTGGTTTGTTGCCCCCCTTAGTTGACTGGTTGTTACTCTTCTTAGCTGAGTGGTGTTACTCCTCTTAGCTTTGTGATTGTTACTCCTCTTAGCTTAGTGATTGTTACCCGTCTTGGCTGAGGGGTGGTTACCCCGCTTAGCTGAGTGATTACTACTCCTTTCAGTTTCATGCGTGGTTGTTGCCCCTCTTAGCTGATACTCCGTAAGAGCTAAGGCTGGGTGGTTGTTACTCCTCTTTGCTGAGTGGTTGTTATCACGCTTAGCTGAGTGGTTGCTACTCCTTTCAGCTGAGTGGTTGTTATCACTCTTAGCTGAGTGGTTGTTACCCCTCTTAGCTGAGGGGTTGTTACTGTTACCCCTCTTAGCTGAGTGGTGGTTACTCTTCTTAGCTGAGTGATTGCTACTCCTTTCAGCTGAGTGGTTGTTACCACTCCTAGCTGAGTGGCTGCTACTCCTTTCAGCTGAGTGGTTGTTACCCCTCTTAGCTGAGTGGTTGATACTCCTTAAGAGCTAGGGCTGGGTGGTTGTTACTCCTCTTTGCTGAGTGGTTGTTATCACGCTTAGCTGAGTGGTTGCTACTCCTTTCAGCTGAGTGTGTTGTTATAACTCATAGCTGAGTGGTTGTTACCCCTTTTAGCTGAGGGGTTGTTACCGTTACCCCTCTTATCTGAGTGGTGGTTACTCTTCTTAGCTGAGTGATTGCTACTCCTTTCAGCTGAGTGGTTGTTACCACTCCTAGCTGAGTGGCTGCAACTCCTTTCAGCTGAGTGGTTGTTACCCCCTCTTAGTTGAGTGGCTGTTACCTCTCTTTGCTGAGTGGCTGTTACCCCTCTTTGCTGAGTGGTTGTTACCCTCTTAGCTGAGTGGTTGTTACCCTCTTAGCTGAGTGGTTGTTATCACCCTTAGCTGACTGGTTTGTTACACAAGCCTTCCGACATATGTTCCAAAGGCAATCTTTGTAAGAACGCCAGATGTTTCATAGGCGTTGCATCCATTTCAGAATGCGCTCAAGACTCGTTCGTGTGTAATATGACTTGGAGCGTATTGCTGACTAGGTTCCAGTGATTGATGATGACACACTGACAATAGCGTTGTCCATGACCAGACATACAATGGATCACTCCTTCATGAGGGCAGCTTCCATATTCAAGAACAGGACTGCTAGCCTCCGTACAGTCCGTGTGGTGATATATCATACCATAGTGTTGTATCATAGCATAGTAATATATCATAGCATAGTGTTAGATCATAGCATAGTGATATATCATAGCATAGTGTTATAGCATAGCATAGCGTTGTATCATAGCATAGTGTTATAGCATATTGTTGTATCACAGCATAGTGTTATATCATGGCATAGTGATACATCATAGCATAGTGTTATATAATAGCATAGTGATATAGCATAGTGTTGTATTATAGCAAGGTGTTATATCTATATCATAGCATGGTGATATATCATAGCATAGTGTTGTATCATAGCACAGTGGTATATCATAGCATAATGTTGTATCACAGCATAGTGGTATATTGTAGCATAGTGTTGTATTATAGCATAGTGATATATATAGGATAGTGTTGTATTATAGCATAGTGATAAATCATAGCATCGTGTTGTATTATAGCATAGTGTTATATCAAAGCATAGTGTTATATTATAGCATAGCGATACAGCATAGTGTTGTATTATAGCATAGTGATATATCATAGCATAGTGATATACCACAGCATAGTGTTATATCATAGCATAGTGATATAGCATAATGTTGTATTAAAGCATAGCGATATATCATAGCATAGTGATGTATCATAGCGTAACATCGACGCCACACTGCTGTGGCTGCAGGCCACTGGGAACTAAACACAAATTCTGGACTTAAAAAAAAACATGGAGGTAGTTATAATATTCGTGAAGTGTAATGCTGATCAGACCAACAGAAGAGTTGGGGGGGGGGGGGGGGGTGTGAATGGAGAGAGGCTGGTATCATGTCTGAAGTTGTTTCCTGGATGCTTCTGAATTAGTTATCACTATGACTTAATTCTGTAAGCTGTAGCTCCTCCTTTGCTCCCAACAGTGCAGCTGACTGAGCACTGAGGCAAAAGAAGAATCAAGAAAACGCAACAAAAAAACAAAAAAAGTTCCTTGGGGTTAAAACACATCAAAGACGTCATTGAAATGAAAATTTATTGCATGGATAATATTGAGATCGATCGTTTCCCAACTGTAAAAGTTCTGATAGTATGTGTATTAAAGTGCATTTATTGTATGTACCGTCGTTTGCATTATTACCTACTTTTTCTGGAAGTAAGAACAAACTATGTCTGTCGAGGGAGTTGAGAAGCAATGGGTCTGTTGAATCAATGCTGCATTGAAATGAAACCTTCAATCGAGTCTTACGCATAAGCCATTTTTTGAGGTTTCCCATACATATATGCCTGTTTCATGTCTCAAGCATAAACTCTGTTTCTCTCTCCATAAGATGGGTTGAAGACAAAACATTCTGTAATATTCGTAAAGTTTTGTTGCTGTTGTTGTTTTTGTCATTATATCGTCTAACTTAAAGCCGTGTCGCTTTTTTTCTTACCTGCATGTGACGATGCAAGAAAAGCCCCAGGCTTTGTCCCAGTCCGTTAACCAAGCCAAAACTCACGCATCGGATTTAGATACATGAAGTACACTGACTGGACATTCGTATTATTCTCTCTCTCCTCTCTCTCTCTCTCTCTCTCTCTCTCTCTCTCTCTCTCTCTCTCTCTCTCTGTGGTGGGTGTGTGTGATGGGTGAGGGTGGGAAGGTTCCGTGGAAAATGAGGGAAAATGTGAACACGACTGAAACAAGTCGCTTCTGATGAAATCCAGAATACCATGACTACTGTCAAGTAGTCTACATGATGTAAAGCCATTCTGGAGACGAGCAGGTTCTGACTCGAAGGTTTGGCACACTGTGTGTTAGAAGACGAGAAAGTTCAATTGGGAAGAAAAAAACGATTCTTCCCCCCCCCCCCCCCCCCCCGCCCCCTAATCATGAAAAGTTGTTACCACTAGTAAACTATCAGAGCTGATACTATGTATGAAAAGGTTAATCTGGCACCTGAATAAAACTGTGACAGATGCCCCATAAACAGCGTGAGCAGGGGTTTTCTTCTTCTGTTGGATCGCTTTTTGATGTTTGTGCTGTTTTGCACACCCCACCCCACACACCCACCCCCTACTCCCATCGCAAATATATCTGCACAAATTTTATTGTTGTTATGAGAGAGAGAGAGAGAGAGAGAGAGAGAGAGAGAGAGAGAGAGAGAGAGAGAGAGAGAATGAATGAATGAATGAATGAATAATTCATTGTGGTAAGCTTTACAAAGCCCATTCACAAGGATGTGAGATGAAGGGGTCAGGGCTATGCATGAACAAAAGTGAGATAAAACCATAATCAATACATAACAGGAAAAGTGCGTTGTGACGAGAACTCCCGATCACGGAAAAGATGGAGAATTCAGTTATCAAAACATCGAACCTTAATAACAGTCAGATTCTCGAAAACGTTTACGAACAATAGCGATGCTACAATGCAGGAGTCATGGCGGACCGCCAAGTTTTCGGTTTTGGCCCTCTGTGTTACGTGTAGCGCAGCTTCTAAGTTCTTCCTTGTAGGGACACGAGTGGTCATCCATCTTCCTGGTTGTTTCTTCTCCCCAAACATGTCATCATGTCTCTTATTGTAATGCTGTCTGTATGGGCTGTCGTTGACTTATTCAAATGAGAGGAATCCTTACAGTCACTACTACTGTTTATATTGCAGCGAAGGCTTCATTTTCTTGTTGTCTTGAAATCTGTGTAGTAATTACTTTTGGGATTGTCTTCACATTCTGCATCAGATATACATTCATCATAATCTTTATCAATGTTTTGTTTATCTGAATCGATGTCATTTTGGAATTCTAACTTGGGAAAAATAGTTACTGAGTCACTGTCTATATCACACTGCGCCGTGTCGATGTGTGTCACATTGCCAGACGGTGTACTTGTGCAAGCGATGATACAGTTGAGGGGGGGGGAGGGGGGGGTCAGAACACTGAAAGATGTCAGCACAGGTAGCTCCATTGATGTTGTCACTTGTGTTGGTGTTGTATGACGGACAAAGTGGGGTGGGCAGGAACAGACTGGACGGGGTAAAAATACACGTTCCTCGTCTTTTGCTTCCAGTATTTCTGCCCCCCCCCCCCCCCCCCCCCCCCCCCCCCCCCTGTCCCTTTCACCTGAGACGGACATGTTCTACTGAACACGGCACTTTGTGTTTGGACTTGCGTGGCAGGGGAATGATCGGCAATCGTTTATCTTTTATTGAACAATTTTTCGTACAAGACATACACAACATCACACCGATACATACTCACTCCCTTCATAAGTTTTAGATGGGGGAAGGAAAGAAAAAAAAAAAAAAAGAGAAACACACCATCCTTCCCCCTCCCCCATACATATATCTGTATTCACATACACTGTGTGGTGAAATGACAGCACTCTTGAATATCACACACTTTCCACTTCCTCCCTCCCATTTATGTATGGGATATAATTGCTGCCATGTTTGCAAGAATAATGAATGAAACGAGGATGAGAAAATCAAACTAAGTAAATAAAGATACAGTTTGTACTTTACATTAGTGACAACATACTGCACACAGTTTACAGTAATAGGCAACATGTGCACACACTTCAGTATTTGCGAGTCATAAAAAAGAGTTGCAACAGGCCCGAAAGCCATGGGTAACAAGCAATTACCCTATACAATAGACAATACATGTGCATACAAGACTGAAGAAACAATTGGTGACACTCATGTAATAAAAGAGAAATTTGTGGAATGGGAGAAAGAAGGCAAACAAGGAATTACTGTAAGATATAGTAACCAGGTTTCGTCACGTCAAACTGTCTTGCATTATAATTTATAACAGCTAAATGTTTTTCAATATTATATCTGTTTTTCAAAATTGCAACAAAAGCCAACAAAGCAGGATGGACATCTCGGAAGTTTACATGCATAAATGTAGAATTCAGCTAACAGAAGAATGGGGTCCATTACTTTATCTGTTTTTTATATGTACTTTGACCCCCAATAGAACAAATTCCTTCTTTATGTTTATATTATGACAATGTTGGCATTTGTCTTTGAACATATTTTCAAAATCATTCCAAATTTTCTTAACAACAATATAGGCATGCATCATGTGAAGAATGTTTTTTTTGTTCTTGATTACAAAAGTTGCAAATAGGAGAATCGGAGATTTTACACATAACTAAGTATCTTTGAATTGGGAGCAGCCTATGTAGAAGTCTAGTCTGAAACCATCTCAGTTGGACATCTGTTGTGGTTTTAAAGCAGTGAAAAAAAGATCAATTTCCAGTTTAGATTCCCAAAAAGATTATCCCGTCTAGTGACACGGGTAGGTATACCATTGTTATCATTCAAAATATTTTGTACACATTTATTGCCTTTTCTGATAACAAAAATACTTTCTGATCGAACAGTTTATTTTTTCAAACAGACGATCAGTTATTCTTTGAAAAACATTATTGCTTGAAATTAAAGGTAAAACAATTTCTTACTCCACACATAGGAAGAAATATTGGGTGAACAAGAGTCTGATCTGGAAAAAAAATCTTGAAAATAATTTACAAGAGGACGTTGCACATTTAGAAAGTTTAAAACTACAGTTAAAAGGAATTAGAGAAATAAAAATTCAAGGACTATCTGTGCGCTCACGGATGCGTTGGATTGATCAAGGAGAAAAAAGTGACTAAGTACTTTTGTAATTTAGAAAACCGAAACTATTTAGATAAATCCATACCATTTCTTGAAGCTGACGACAAAGGTATTATCTCGGATCAAGACACTGTACTTAATGAAGTAAGACAATTTTACACAGAATTATACAAGTCTACAGATGTAGCCGACATTAACATTCCGGATGAGTGTCCAAATGCTACTATTTTATCCAATGAAGACAGTGAAGCAATAGAAGGATTAATTACCTTTGAAGAGGCTACTAAAGCATTAAAAACATGAAAAAGGGGGGGTGAGGGGGGGGGGGGGGGGGGGGGGGGGGATAGGGAAGACAGTCCAGGTGTGCTAATTTTAGAGTGTGTCGGAGTTTGCCATCTCCGTATCATGGCAACATTACATCCTCCTAGCAGTCAGTAGACTGACTCTCATGTTCGACAATGGTCTCAGTTCTGA
>JADBJO010000906.1:35000-37500 GCA_016801955.1 Conus betulinus | reverse complement strand
TACGAGCTGTATATGATCGGAAATGGGAAACACATTTATTTAAAATAAGTGGGACGAATCTGACGTGGGCACCAGTATCTGCAGTCCTGGCAGATCCTCAAGGAAAGCACGCTGTCCACAAGGAAGACGCACTGTCCACAGGGAAGGCACACTGTCCACAAGGAAGACACACTGTCCACAAGGAAGGCACACTGTCCACAGGGAAGGCACACTGTCCACAAGGAAGGCACACTGTCCACAGGGAAGGCACACTGTCCACAAGGAAGACACACTGTCCACAAGGAAGGCACACTGTCCACAGGGAAGGCACACTGTCCACAAGGAAGGCACACTGTCCACAGGGAAGGCACACTGTCCACAAGGAAGGCACACTGTCCACAAGGAAGACACACTGTCCACAAGGAAGGCACAGAAGACACACTGTCCACAAGGAAGGCACACTGTCCACAAGGAAGGCACACTGTCCACAAGGAAGACACACTGTCCACAAGGAAGGCAAAGTGTCCACAAGGAAGGCACAGTGTCCACAAGGAAGACACTCTGTCCACAAGGAAGGCACACTGTCCACAAGGAAGACACACTGTCCACAGGAAGACACACTGTCCACAAGGAAGAGACACTGTCCACAAGGAAGGCACACTGTCCACAAGGAAGACGCACTGTCCACAAGGAAGGCACAGTGTCCACAAGGAACACTGTCCACAAGGAAGGCACAGTGTCCACAAGGAACACTGTCCACAAGGAAGGCACAGTGTCCACAAGGAAGGCACACTGTCCACAAGGAAGACACGGTGTCTACAAGGAAGGCACACTGTCCACAAGGAAGACACAGTGTCCACAGGAAGACTCAGTGTCCACAAGGAAGGCACAGTTTCCACAAGGAAGACACAGTGTCCAGAAGGAAGGCGCAGTGTCCAGAAGGAAGGCACAGTTTCCACAAGGAAGACACACTGTCCACAAGGAAGGCACAGTGTCCACAAGGAACACTGTCCACAAGGAAGGCACACTGTTACTTCTTAGTTTCTTCTGTTGTCGGTCATTCACATTACTTAAGCCAACCTGACCACGGTGATCAATGTTGATAGTCGTACTGATGGTTATGCTTGCGCTGACATCAAATCAGTGATTATTATTGTTATTATTATTATTATTTATTATTAGTTTCATATTATCATTTTTGTTCCGATTATGTTTCTTGTCTTGATACGGCGTCAGTGTTTTATTTGTTTATCGTTTTTATTTTAAATTTCCATAATTCTGTTTGGGCAATGATACAGTTACTTGAAGACAAAAAGCAGAACAATGATAGCTTCAAAGTGGGGATGACTGTAGCCAGTAGCTGAAGCATTGGAGCAAAAATAGGGTTACCGGAACCTTAAGCGATTGGAACAAACACGTTGCAAAATAGAGACAACGCGTTTCGACCCATGGGTTTTCTTCAGACTGGGACAAATGGCACTAGAAACATAAGACAAACACACAGTCATTTATCTTTTGATGCCAGAGTTTTTAGTTTTCAGCAACTTTTTTCCTCTCCACACTTTTCGTTTGTTTTTATTCTACTACCTTTCGCTGGCTGCTTTGGGGGTGCTGTTGGATTCTTTTCGAACCCTTGGCGGTCAGAACACCACAGAATTATGGACTGTGGTGTGTCTCTATTTGACGCCAAGAGCACAGAGACACAATCAGCCGTGTCTCCCTGATGAGTCCGATCCAGCGGACGAAAGGCCTCGGAGCAGGCGATACATATAGATCTGCTTTTTTTTTTTTTTTTTTTTTTAAATCTCAAATTCAAATCTTTGCAAGTCATTACTATAATGATGGAAGAATTGTTAACCTGCACTTGTTTTTTCCCCCACTACTTAATTGTTCAGCATTATATATATATATATATATATATATATATATATATGTGTGAGTGTGTGTGTGTGTGTGTGTGTTTTCATAGGCCTCCGTCAGTCGTAGCTGACCATAGGTAGAGTATATATCGACCTAACATTTAGCTATCTGGGCTGTGTCTGCCCGACCCGAGCAGCGTGGCCTGTGGCTGTAGAGGCCAATGCGAGAGTGGCAGTCTCTGTCGCAGCGGTCACATTTGTATGTTGACACTGGTTTGTTGGCTGTTACCCCCTTTCTGCAGGATCGCTTTTCTGCTGCAGCAACACAGTCAGTTTGTCTTCGCCAATCGGCAGCTGTTTCTTGAGAGTGCTTCTCCAGCTGTTGGGGACTGCAGCGAGGTCCTCCAGGACTCGGTGTTGATCCCAAGCGCCTTCGTGTCTCTTTTGCAAACGTATTTTCATCTCAGCTGTGGGCGGCCGATGCCTCTCTGCCCTGTGGCAAGCTCTCCATAGAGGACGTCTTTTGGGAGACGACCATCCTCCGTGCTGCGAATGTGGCCCAGCCAACGCAGCCGACGCTGTCTCAGCAGGGTGTACATGGCAGAAAAGGCCAGCGCGAGACAGGACTTTTGTGTTGGTCACCCTGTCTTGCCAGGAGACGC
>JADBJO010000906.1:20000-30000 GCA_016801955.1 Conus betulinus | reverse complement strand
GAAAATTACTGTACCTCAAATTGAAACGGACAAGTAAGCTACGAGACTAAACAGAACAGTCTTGACCTCTTTGTTCTTCCTCAGGCAAGACAAAACATCATTGGTGAAGACAATCAAAACGAAGAACGGCAGTCACTTATCACCTCAAACTGGGGGCTAAATGAATGCGGAATGTAGAAGCAGAGAGGCGGAGGGAAATCGGATTCGAACATCGATTTTTCTTCAGTGTTGTTTGTCTTGCCTGAAGAAGACCAAAGAGGTCAAAAACGCGTCGTGTTTTGTCTTCTAATCCGTTTGTATTTTCGTTTAGCGGCGCAGACATTCTGTTTTTGCTCTTGTTTTGATTTCCGCCTGCCGACTGTGCACGTCTTCTTCTTTTCTTCTTCTTCTCTCCCCTTTACTCTGTCATGAGACATTGCAGCGCCTCAATGAAAAAGCTGTTCTTCTCTCCCTTTTACTCTGTCATGAGACATTGCGGCGCCTCAATGAAAAGCTGTTCTTATCTCCCTTTACTCTGTCATGAGGCATTGCAGCACCTCACTGAAAAGCTGTTCTTCTCTCCCCTTACTCTGTCATGAGGCATTGCAGCACGTCAATGAAAAGCTGTTCTTCTCTCCCTTTTACTCTGTCATGAGGCATTGCAGCACCTCACTGAAAAGCTGTTCTTCTCTCCCTTTACTCTGTCATGAGGCATTGCAGCACGTCAATGAAAAGCTGTGTCTTCTCTCCCTTTTACTCTGTCATGAGGCATTGCAGCGCCTCAATGAAAAGCGGTTTCAGCAGATTTCTCCAATTCTGTCAGCTTTGCGTCAGAGCCTGCCTCTGCTATAATCAGAGGTGTGTGTGTGTGTGTGTGTGTGTGTGTGTGTGTGTGTGTGTGTGTGTGTGTTATGCGCCATCCTTCTCTGGTTTCCCTCCGTCTCTCTCATTCAATAGTTACCAGGTGGAGTGTGACTTACGTAACATAATTACACATACTGTTCTTCTACTAAAGAGTTCTTTTATTTTAATCTTTTTTTTCTCCTTTCAGACGATGACGGCGATGGAAGAATCGATGAAGATTTAGCTCTATCACCACGAAGTAAGCGACGACGGGGCGTTGAGAATATGATGAGAGAGCAGAGTGATTATTATAGATGAATGTTATGGGTAAATACCTTGCTGTGTATCGGAACAGTGGAGGCTTTATGGAGCAGGAAAATTAAGTGTTGTAGATCGACACATTGCAAACATCATAATTGGGCAAATGAACCACTGTAGTTTTGACGCAATGATTTGGCT
Source organism: Conus betulinus (assembly GCA_016801955.1). Lineage (NCBI taxonomy): Eukaryota > Metazoa > Mollusca > Gastropoda > Neogastropoda > Conidae > Conus > Conus betulinus. Next base: position 28,719 of record JADBJO010000906.1, on the reverse strand, counting down.
TATGAGTGGATACTGAATTAATAAATGATTAATGCAGATTTATAGAGAGAGAGTCGAGACAGACAGAGACTGAGACACAGACAGACAGACAGACAGACAGCAGACAGACAGACAGAGAGGGGTGGAGGGGAAACCTGCTCAATTACAAGAGAGTCAGACTTGAAAAAGGTCTGCAGTGCCAAACACACTCTGCGCTAAACACTAAGAGGTCGTGTGTGTGGTGTGGTGTGTGTTGTGTGTGGGTTGTGTAGTGGTCGCCGCGTGTTGCCGTGTGTGTGTGTTGTGTGTGTGTGTGTTGTGTGTGTGTGGAGTGGGGGGGGGGGGGCGTGCGGGCGTGCGTGTGTGCGTGTTTGCATTTGCAACCGATCATATCGACAGTTATATTTTATCGCCTTTTTTTTACACGAGTTCTGTAGATCCACAATCTCGTTGGTCAACAGCAAGCCATGGATCACACTCCTGGATAAGGCCCTTCTCTGTATACACACTGACATTGCAAGACGATAAGTCGTGAATAGTGCCGCCACTCTCATCTCTCCTCTCTGCCTGTCTGCTNGTAGTGTTCTGTAGAGGCCATATCCCACAATTACGATTTAGCACTAAAAACCCTTACACAATCTATGCAAGGGTTTTGAGGCCTACCATAAAATTTGAGCCAGCATTTTAATGTTAAACTGACGACTGATCGAAAGAACAACTCCCCACTACTTATTTCCCTTTTTTTTTTTTTTTTTTTTGATTTTCACCGATATCACGAACAAAGCTTCAAATACACGACCCTCGCCTTAGTTGACGTCACATTTCAGCCTTTGCACTCATCCGTCACCCTATCTTTGCGTCAGCTTCAAGAGACAAAATAATCCCATTCGTTGATTGTGCTCTGTCTGCTTGTAACCACCTGGCTTGTACCTTGATGGCCGTATGGAAGAAAAGGAGGAGAATCAACGTTCAGAAATCATAAAAATTCTCAAAGCAATCAAATTGCACCAGTCTATAAATACTCGACTCCTAAAGCAAGGCCTTCACGCTTTAAATTTGTGGTGTGCAGTCTGTACAGGGGGCGGGCGTTCTTTCGTTATTGATGGAGAAAGGAGAAGACAACTCCACGTCTCTCCCACCCACCCCTCTCTCTCTCCCCTCCCTTTGTCCACAGCAAGCACACATGAAAATAAAATTCTCGCATTTTAATCATTTATTCATTTGTCCATCAGCAATAAATCACGCACAATGTGGTCTCGAACCTTAGTGGATGTGGTGTAGTGTACGTGGACTAGTCTTGACGAAACTGAAACTAAAGTGGAAACCTCAAAAACAAAATCTTAGAAATGGGGGTTTGCACCAATTTTATGCCACACACACTTTGAGTTTGGAATGAAACAGCAGACTGGAGATTGTTTAAAGAACATTTATGGCAAGCATTCAGAAAACATTTCAGTTTTTTTTTCTTCTTTCTTATGAGCATTTTAATGTTGATTTTGAGAGACTGATTGATGTTAGACTCATGGACCCATGTTTGTGTTGAATATCTGAAAGAATCATGGTCAGGTTAATGTGGTTATGTTTTTTTTTTTTAATGTAAAAAGAATTGAGGCTTATTGTGTGCTTCATGGATGGTTTGTGTGTGTGTGGTGTGTGTGTGTGTGTGTGTGTGTGTGTGTGGTGTGTGTGTGTGTGTGTGTGTGTGCGCGCGTGCCCGTGTATGCGTGTGCAAATGCGTGCGCGCGTGTGTGTGTGTGAGCTCCATCATTTAAAAAAAGATTTGTTTCATTACACAAACTTGAAAACATACAGAAAAACACACACGCTTACGTGAACAAGTACATTATCGTCTGCCATTGAAGTACGTACATTGGAGAAAAAAAGACACAGTAGAGAAAGAAACAACAACAACCAAACAGAACTAAGCAAGCAAAAAATAAAAACACCATGCAGACACACACACACACACACACACACACACACACACACACACACACACACACACAGAAAAACGAGAACGAGAAAGAGAGAGAGAGGAGAGAGAGAGAGAGAGAGAGAGAGAGAGAGAGAGAGAGAGAGAGGGTAACAAGCAGATGTGACAAGAAACACACACACACACACACACACACACACACACACACACACACACACACACACAACACACACACACACACACACACACACACACATATATATATATATATATATACATACACTAAACACACACACACACACACACACACACACACACACACACACACACACACAAAAGCAAGGCTTTGTAGTTAAGCCTTTACATTCATCTTACGGATCTTACATGCATCTACGGATTTACATGCAGCTTACGGATCTTACATGCAGCTTACGGATCTTACATGCAGCTTAAGGAAGCATTTCTATGACAAATTACATATGTTTCAAACTTGCCTGCATGTGGGTGCACCGCCTCTCACACTTGTGTGAGTAAATCTCCCCTTCTTACTCTGGGCGTGAGCTGGCGTACCTTCATAGACATAGTATTTCCGTTTTTCTTGTGTGTTTAATGTTAGGTTTCTTGTTTGTTCGTTTGTTTTAATCATCAGTATCAGTGTATATATCCACAGTATCTAATGTGACCACCAAAGACTGGTGGGACGGGGGTGGATTTTCTTTCTTCTCTTTCTTCTTTCTTTCTTTTTTGCATTTCTCTTTAATTTGATTATATTCTTCCTTATCTAGCTGAAATCACGTTACAAAAAATTACAAGTTTGTTTAAATGTCTTCGCAGCTATGTATATGATAATCTTATGAATGATCCTCTCAGACGCATCATCGAGCGGGAGTAAGTGTGCGTGTGTCTGCACTTTGAAACAGACTGTACCCAGACACAGGACTGGGGTTGGAGATGGGGAGCGCTGGTATTCAGCCAGGTAACATATTCTCACCTGCAAACAAAGTTGTCGTAGTTGTGTTATTACTGTGTTGCTGTTAATAGTGTTGTTGTCAGTGTGTGTGTGTGTGTGTGTGTGGTGTGTGTGTGTGTGTGTGTGTGTGTGCGTGCGTGCGTGCGTGTGCGTGCGTGGGTGCGTGCGTGCGTTGCGTGTGTGTGTGTGTGGTGTGTGTGTGTGTGTGTGTGTGGTGTGTGTGTGTGTGTGTGTTGTTGTTGCAGTTGTTGTTGTTGTTGTTGGTATTGTTGCAGCTGCCTTTTCTATGCCATGCTTTCTAAAGATTGTCCAGTTTCCGAGTTGCTTATTTCATAGTGTATTCAAATGCCAACGAAAACGTCAGCAACACCGCGGCGTAAATCCGATAGTTCTTGTTTCTTCACTGACTGGATCAGCATGGTGCACAGCATTTGTGAACTCTATATTTTCTCTCTCTCTCTCTCTCTCTCTCTCTCCTCTCTCTCTCTCTCTCTCTCTCTCTCTCTCTCTCTCTCTTCTCTTTTTTACACAAATGTTTTCTATGTACTGTCGACTGTTCACTTTGCTTTACAGTGTACTGTACACATGTTAACATGAAAAGAACATTCTAGCTTACACATGGAAAAAAGGTTCGTGTTGCATCCTTGAATTGCCAAAGGCTGGGGTAATTATAAAGAAAAGGAGAGATGTTGCTCAGTATATAAGACAAAAGATACATTCCATATGCTTTCTTTAAGACACATGTTTTGATCCTAAATCAGATGCCTACTATACAGCTGAATGGGACGATACCTGTTTCTTTGCATCGAATAATACACAATCTAGAGGAGTTTCAATATATGTTTAACAACAATTTGACTTCAAGATAAAAACAGTCCACTAGGGCCAAGATGGTAATTTCACAATGGTTTTCATTTCAACCATGGATAAAGATCAACTGCTTGTCAATCTATATGGTCCAAACAGAGACAATCCAGAATTCTATGGAAGATTGTAAGGTAACGTAAGCAAAACTGGGTCATATGAATATAACTACAGGTGAGAGTGGAGTTTAGTAATGGACCCAAATTAGATGATTACAATTATAAACATGTGAACAATCAAAATGCCAACAGAAAGAGTGGAAGAATTGACGTTAAATTGAGAGCAAAGCACACATTTTGTCTAAAGTTTAGATTTGACCAAAATAGCGAAATTTCAAAAAAGAGGGGTTATTTACCGCCAAAGACACAGACAAAACTAGCACAGGACAAAATTACGAGTTTTCATTCTGCCTGTCTGTCCGTCTGTCTGTCTGTCTGTCTGACTGACTGTCTGTGTCTGTCTGTCTATCTGTCTTTCTGTCTGTCTGTCTGTCTGTCTGTCTCTCTCTCTCTCTCTCTCTCTCTCTCTCTGCGCGGTGCGATTTATCAAGGAGAGTTTTGTTTTGTTTTTGAAATAAGACTATACAAGTAAAAAAAAAAAAGTTAGGGTAAGGTTAGGGTCAGATTTTAGAATGTGGGTTAAGGGCAGGTTAAGGTCCGAGCCAGGCTTTGCGTTGTTAGAGAGTCCTTCGGTCTTCTTGTCAAAGCCAGTTACCATCTCTGACCCGTCGAGGCCCAGCCTCGATTGCTCACGCTCACGTCCTCTGGAGAACCTCATGAACAGCTCTTGGTGAGGTTAGATGCTGTCCTGTTCCAATAATGCCAGTTGATATCCTTTTGTCACTACCTTCCCTGGGTACGCAAAGTTATCCCCAGTTTATGCTCCTACTTCAACAACATCTAGTTCGGGGTACTCTCACATGTGGCACTTAAGTTTCAATACTTGAAAACCCCCTAGAAATCATTCCCAAGAAATATCAACATTTTTCACCTGAAGTAAGATTTTATGGAAGAAATGTTTTCAACGATTTTTTTTCCCGGGGTTTTTTTTTTTTTCCCGGTGTGTTTTTAGGTGCATTTAGGTGGTTTTTTGAATGAGAGCTTTTTTTTTTTTTTTTCTTTTCTTTTTTTTTTAAAAATGATTTGCGGATTGGCTTTAACGCGGGTTGAAAGCCCTGATATGACCCTCTGCGGTCGGCTGGGCTATACGGAAACATTATCTCTCTATATCTCCCGAGATTAGCAAAAAATAATCTGACTTTGCCAAAAGGACCTGGAGAACATTCAGCAGACAATACTCATCATTCTTTCATGCTTCAAATGTTGTTCCAATCAACGTTTTTTTCAATGCCGAATATTCTCTATAAGGACGACAACGAAACTCAACCGCACTGAGTTGATTTGACCGCCATGGCCCCATATGTCAAGACGTTACTCCAGTCATCAAAACTGACGAAGGTACTCTACAGATGAAAGAAATCACCCGTACTATACCACTGAAAAACTACTCCAATTGCTCATAAAACGATAATACACAAAATTCAGCACTTTGCTGGCTCATAAACGATCTAGAGGTCTGTGGTATGGTTTTCATTACCACAACATTTTCCTCACATAAAAATGTTATCATTCCATCTATTCCAATGATAACATTTAAAGGATAAACGTCAGACTCAAATTGAAGTATAAGTAAACCAACACGCTCGCAATCATACAAAATATATACCAAACTCATCACAAAGTGACAGTGAAAACCCGTTGTCACAAATAACTGATTCGTGAACGAAAATAAACACTAACAGACAGATATCAGCCCTCCCCCAGCCGAAAAAAAAATTTGAAATCATAACATGTGAACACAGACTCAACCTGTTCTAAAATGAGCAATCAAAGCCAGAATGAAAAAAAGAACATTTTGCACTTAGTACGGCTCCTACAAGGAACACAAGACCAATGATTATGTGCGGAAAAAAATGGTCACCAACCTAGTCGGACCCCACGAACCACTTCCGGCAACCGTCAAACGACGGAAGATGGCATGGTTTGGCCACGTCTTCGTCACAACACCCTCTCCAAAACCATCCTTCAAGGTACCGTTGAAGGAGGGCGCAGACGAGGACGGCAGAGAAAGAGTTGGTCCGAAAACATAAAGGACTGGACCAAAATGACCATGCCGGATCTCACGACAGCTACAAACAGAAGAACCTGGAGAGAAACGGCGACTGCCTCATCACGTCCCCCCCAATGGCCCCAGCGGTCAGGGGAGAATGACCGACCGACTGACTGACTGACTGACTGACGACTCCACCCAGAACTAGCCAGCTGCATTATCCATCCTTTTGCTGTAAGTGGCGGATGACTTCCATCCAACAGTCTTCCACACAGCTACACTGTGCAGGGCATCATTCCCACCGCTGTCCCTCCTGCTGACCCTGACTTCCTGTTTGGACTGAAGTCTGTGGCTCATCAGTACTGCCCGGGGGCGTTCCGGGCTTGTATGAGACCCAGTGCACCTTCCACGAGTTCTAGTCCTCATAAGAATGCGTGAAGATCTGGTGAGTCCCCGTTATGTCACGTTCAGCGACACTTTTTCTAGCATTTAGTCTCCTTGCCTTTCATCACTCGAGGGTTTGTAGTTCCAGGATGTTGTGAAATGGTCTGTCGCGTACATCCACTACGACAACGATCATTCCCCCCCCATTTTCGCAAAATGCTTTAGAGGTGATCCCACGATCATGTTATACGAAACGAGTTTTCAACAGTCCGTGGGGGCTTCTTGGTTGGAAGGAATCCCGCTTAGTACCTGTGCCCACTGCCAGCTGAGCCTGATTTTCCTCCCCCTTTTCCGACGTTGTCGTGTCTGCTTCTTGGAGCTGACTGTCCGTGGCATCCTCTAACAGCCGCTGGCACCTTGGCCCTCTTGCCGTCTGTTACTATGGCCTTCCTCCTTCCAGTCCATCTGCTGGTGCCAGTCACTCTGTGTGCCCCCCCCCCCCCCCCCCCCCCCCCCCGGCCCCAACCCTGACCCTGGTCCCCACACTGCGGCTTCTACATTTACGACTGCTACGGCAACACCAACAGCCTGCTGGACCACCGTCATGACCACCTACACGGCCTGTTCCACAACAATCACTACGACCCAAGCACGCCTCCGCACTCAACCTGTTTCCCATTTACTTCCCTGCAGAAGTTCCTACCCTGCACTGCATGCAACTTTCCATACCTAAGTGGCAGACTGGTTAGGCTTTGGGAGGATGTACCTCCCCCGCTGTCACCATTCTGGAGCAGGCTTCCCGTTTCCACTGCCCTGGTAGTTAGTTAACTGCACTGGTAGTTAGTTAATGGCGGTGCTCTGCCTTCCTGTTGAACTGTATCGTCAGTAACAAACTGAATATATCTGCAACCAGCTACATTCCTCGGTGATGTAACCTGTTGTTGTTGTTTGTCCGTCGAGACGACGAAGACCATCTAGTCATCTGGGATCGGGGGGTGAGTACGTAGATGGCTGGTCAGGCCGATCTGCGCCCGGAAAGACCTATCACAGTAAGGACAGGGGATGGTGGCGGCAGTTGGAGATCTGTTGACACTGGTCTTCCTGATCATCCTGCGCTGCTCAGCTGCAGCAATTCTGTTACTTTCACAGGTCTCTGCACCTTTGCGGACAACTGATCGCCACCCGTCTCTGTTCTGGGCAGTCTTGCTCCCATGTTGTGTGGCTGATGTGAAGACCCACTGACCACAGGGAAAGTCCTGTTGACAGTGGGAAAGACTACAACTTTGGATTCTCTCTTGAGGGCACATAATACCGTATGGCGAAAGCTTGGCTGTGTCTGGAGTGGCACTGTCTTCATCTGTCCGTGGGCAGGGGTGGTTGGGTCTGTGGGGGTGTGCTCGACAGCTGGAGGGTGGTGTTTTTTGCGGGGGGCTCTGCAGTCATGAAATACGGGCTGGTACACCCATGGGGATGCTACTTTAAGGCTGTTATGAGTTGCATCCTGTAGTCTGATTTACCTCTGTTCAGGAGCAGTTATGTCCCTTGATATCTTAATGGAGTGTCCTGCGCGTGCCTGTACCCATCGTCAACACAGCGCAGGCTTCCAAGGGTGGTACAGGACTGCTCTAAAGGCAGGTGAAGACAGTGCTTCTCTGGGTCCTCTCCAGCACCTTCGGGTGTTTCTTTTTCTTCTAAATTTTCTGACTCTCTTTCTCCCAAGAAGACAGGGAGATCTTTCCGAGAAATGGACAGAACTTGCTCTTTACACGGCTAATCTTCATCCCTGAAGGAGTCAGAAGTCTGTTCAATACTCCCTAATCTTATTTCAACATCAAAGAGAACCCCTAACGCGATAAAGAAACGGCACGTGTGTCTCGACCCGCTTACGCGCGGCCTCTTTGAACAATAGCCTAAATCTGTCGGCTGTGACTTAGTGCTTTTGAAACACCGTCACGCACCGACACATAATCCGTCTGTTTTTCCCCGGTGGCAGGCAGAAAAAAAAAAAAGACATCTTTAGCCTCAGGCACGATAAGCTTACCTTAGCAGACGAATTCAGGTGTTGATCTAAGGGAAGTAATTCGCATACCTTTCATAAGCTCCCTTCATGCAAATAAGATGCGCAATGATTTATGGGAGAGACACGCTTCTCGTCTGGCCATGTGATCTTGAGCGACTGAATTTTACAGCAGTGGGACAGGTTCGTAGCTCGCCGTTCTTTGGGTAAGCTTTGTTCTATGGCTACCCCTTCAGATCGTGAAATGAAAGCCACTAATTGATCCGGACTGTCATCAAACTGTGGCACATGTCACTGTGGCGCATGCACTCTTTGGGGATTTCTCTATCTTGACTCCCCGTTCTCTTTGTCACTCTTCTATCTCTCCCCCGTTCTCTTTCTCATCTCTCTCTCTCTTTTGCCCTCATACTCTCTCTCTTTTTTGCCCGTTCTCTTTCTCGCTCTTTTCTTTCCTATTCTCTGT
>JADBJO010000906.1:0-7500 GCA_016801955.1 Conus betulinus | reverse complement strand
GAAAATCGCAAGGGGGAGCAACTCTTTCAGCTCGTACCTACTATCACTTCCCTGGCGAAAAAAAAAAAAGTTTTAATTTCATGAATTGATCCACAAAGAGCGTAGCCAGAATCTATAAGACTTTGGCGAAAAATAAAAAAAAAAAACAAAAACCGTGCCATCCACATTGCCTTTTTTATTCACACAAACGATTCAGCATTTCCAGTAATTGATTTCAGAAAACATGGCCGTGGTGGTGGTGACGGTGGTGGTAGTGGTAGTGGTAGTGGTGGTGATGGTGTGTGTATGTGTGTGTTTGTGTGTTTGTGTTGTGTGTGTGTGTGTGTGTGTGTGTGTGTGGTGTGTGTGTGTGTGTGTTGTGTGTGTGTGTGTGTGTGTGTGCGCGCGCGCCGCGCGCGCGCGCGTGCGCGTGCGCGAGCGCGTGCATACGTGTACACATGATGGATTGAAATTGTCTCTGTTATACCTGTGAACGCCGAGACGATTTTACTTCATTTACAGAGATATTGTCTCAGAGTCAGACGAATAATCTACACCGTGCTGCCTCCTTGCTCCATTCAAAAAAAAGTTAACAGAAGTGAAAGTTACGTTATTGTATATCGGTAAGGTGGGGGGGGGGGGGGGGGGGGGGGGGGGGGGGGGGGGGAGGGGGAGGGAATGGGAATGGGAATGGGGTGGGGGTGGTGGCTCACATGTGCGAGGGAGGGAACGGGTACACGATAGTATCTTGATGCCTGTCGTGAAGGTTCACATGTTTCTAGGAATGCATTGTCTCTGCACGTCTTAGTTCAAATTTTTTGCTTCAATTTTACTCGTCTTAGCTTCAGTGCCGTTGGCAAAGATGGTGCCAGTGAAGCCAGGAACGCTCTGTTGTGTATTATGCAGAAACTTTGTGTGTTCTCAACAACCGTTCATGTGGTGAGGAAAGCTCTTTAGATACGCACGTGCAACCAGTTCTGGAATATGGGGCAAGAAACGTGACCATTACACAAAGCAGCGATTGATTGTGACTCGGGTCATTTGTTTGCTTAAAAAAAAAAAAAGAACTAAGTAACTAGGAGAAGATTTGCTGGAACGCTTGCGATTTTTCTATAGCGAAAACAATGGATCACCCAAATGTTTTTTAGTTGTTGTTGTTGTTGTTGTGTTGTCGTTGTGTTGTTGGTGTTGTGTTGTTGTTGCTTGTTGTTGTTATTGTTCTTGTTGCTGTTGTTGTTGTTGTTGTTGTTGTTCTTCTTCTTCTTATTCTTCTTCTTCTTCTTCTTTCTTCTTCTTCTCCTCTTCTTCTTCTCTTCTCACTCACTGCGTCTTTCTATGTATGTGTTTTTTTTCCCATTGTGTCACTATTGAGAGAGAAAGTGAAGTATATGCCCGTGTTGTCCATCTTTGCAATGATTTGATATTACCCAGATTTTTAAAACCGTCCACACACACACACACAGAAACACGCACACGCGCACACACACACAACACACACACACACACACACACACACACACACACACACACCACACACACACAACACATACACACACACACACACACACAGTCACACGTATAAGGATACGCGCACGCGCGCTTTTCAGTCGAAGACAACAAAAACAATAATAATGATAAAAAAAAAAAAAAAAAACACACCGTTTGTATTGTAAAGAGAGAGGAGCACAAGAGAGAAAAAGGTCGATTTGGCGATTCCTTTCGAAAATGCTTCGCAGTGTTCTTGATCACAGTTCGAGTGGGTTGTGTCTTGCCATCCAATCTCAGCAACCCTTTTGTCTTCAATTTCATAATGCCCCTGCCCCTCCCCCTCTCCCCACCTCCCACCCCCTTCCTCACCTCACCCTCTCTTCTCTCTCTCTCTCTCTCTCTCTCTCTCCTCTCCTCTCTCTCTCTCTATCTCTCTCTCTCTTCTCTCTCATCCTCCATCGTCCTTCTCGTCTGAAAGAATGGGCGCGTCTGAAAAATGGGCGATTTGCTTGTCTAAAACTTTTCAATGCTTTTGACTGAGTACTTTTTGTGCGTGTCTTCTTCTTTGTCGGAGTCTCTCTCTCTCTCTCTCTCTCTCTCTCTCTCCTCTCTCTGTGTCTGTTTCTGTCTCTCTCTGTCTTTCTCTGTGTGGTTTCTGTGTGTGTGTGTGTGTGTGTTGTGTGTGTGTGTGAGTGTGTGTGTGTGTGTGTGTGTGTGTGTGTGTGCGTGCGGTGCGTGTGTGTGTGTGTGGTGTGTGTGTGTGTGTGTGTGTGTGTGTGTGTGTGTTCTCTCTCTCTCTCTCTCCTCTCTCTTTCTCTCTCTTCCATCATGTATACGTTCTTAAAGTAGTTCCTTTTCAGACCTGTTAATTCGGTTTATTTGGTCTTGGATTTGATAACATTGGTGATGTCCTTTCTTCTCTTTTTTTCTTTTTTTTCCCCTTCATTCCCACCCTCTTTACAAGGGGGGGCCTTGGCCGAATTAATTGTTAAATGAATAAACTACTGTTTGTCTTGCTATCCCTCTCTTCTTCCCTTCTCTGTCTTCTTTCTGTGATTCTCTAAAAACACCTCCTCCCCTCCCTCCCCATTTTTGGGTGTGTCTCTCTCTGTCTGTGTCCCCGTCTGTCCGTCTGTCTCTCCCCCCACCCTCTCTCTCACTCTCACTCTCTTAGTAAACATGTTTTTCTCTCCGACCCCCTCCTGTTCCTCTGTTTTTCGTCTCTTTGTTTGTTTGTCTGTATGTCTGTGTCTGACTGCTTCTCTGTCTGTCTGTCTGTCTGTCTGTCTGTCTGTCTGTCTCTCTTCCTCTCTCCCTCTGTCTCCCTCTCTCCTCTATCCCCACTCTCTCTGTCTCTGTCTCTGTTGTCCCGTCCCTGTCTCTCTCTCTGCCTCTGTCTTGTCTGTCTCATCTCTGTCTCATCATGTATTTGTTTCTTCAAACGGTTCGTATCCAGACCTGTTCACTTTGGAGGATTTGATTTGTTGTTTGTTTGATAGATTATGTATTCCTTTCATTACCACCTTTGGCCATTATGAATCATTTTTTTTTTTTCTGTCTCTCCCCTCCCTTCCTATCTCTCTATATCTCTCTGTCTCTGTCTGTCTGTCTGTCTCTCTGATTCTCTCTACCCTTCTCTCTCCTCCCTTTCCTTCTCTCCTCCTCCTCCGTCAATTCCCCCCCTTCCCGTCATTGCCCTCCGTCCCTTCTTTCTTCTTCTCCCTCTCCCCCTCCCCCTTGTCCCTCCCCCCCCACCCATCTGTTCTCTCCCTCCCTACCTCCCACTCTCTCCCCCCCCTACTTCTCTCTCTCCCTCCCATCCCCTCTCCCCCCTCCGTTTACCCACCCACCTATCTTTCTCTCTCCTCTCTATCTCTCTCCTCCCTCTCTCTCTCTCTCTCTCTCTCTCTCTCTCTCTCTCTCTCTCTCTCTCTCTCAAAAAACATGTTTTTTCTCTCCGACACCTTTCCGCTCCTCTGTCTGCGTCCCTAGCTGCCTGTCTGTCTGTCTCTCTGGCTGTCTGTCGGTCCGTCTGTCTGTCTTTTTGTCTAGCTGTCCGTCTCCGTCCCTCCCTCCCCCTCTCTCTCTCCACCACACCACCAACCACCACCACACACCGGGTAGTTATTTAAGTGTAAGAGAAAGATGGGTTTATGATTAGTTGTGTAATTCCTGTTGTCAATGTGATATAACTATTTGGGAATATTTTTCTCCACCCGTCTTAGTTTTGCTCTTGCAGTCAAAGATCTTGCAAGTCGGGAAAAAAAGCGGTGCTTTGTATTATGAAGAAGTTGTACATCCTTAGTAATAATAGTTTTGTTTTGCTTATTAAGTTGTCTGACTCGCAACTTCAGGCTAAGGTTCAATATGGGGCAGAGTTATGGGGATTTGACAAGGTAGCTCTTCACTGTGAGGTCATTCATTGTTATGGTTTAAAGAAATTTCTAGAAAGTTGACATGAATAACACCAAATGACCTTACATACCGCGAAACTAACAGGTATCCTTTACATGTGAACTCAGCAGTGAGATTGTGTTCGCTGTTAGTTTGAATTGTTACAAATGAATCAGCAAAGAATTCTACGCAAAGCATGTTATGATTCAGGCCTTAAAAGTAAAGAGACTCAAGCGCGAATTTGTTTCTTTGAATATGGTTTGGGTTGGTTTGGTACAGTCAAGGTGTTGGAAACATGAGTGACTTTATTCGTACATTTCGCCAACGGTTGGTGGACTGTTTTTGGGCAAAAAATGGACTGAACATATTCAGACCAGTAGTAGATTTGACATGTACAGACATTTTTTGTGATACGCCTTGTTTGAAGCCATATTTTACAGTTGGATTTGAAGCCACATAACAACAAACTTCAGGCATGGAATCTCAGATTTAATGGTGCATACCTTTAGATACAGAACTGTCAACAGAAGTGTTTTTTTAACTTGTCCAATGTGTAAAGAAGCAGAGAGGAAAACGAAATACATGTTGTTTTTTGCTGTCCAGCACTCAGACGTACTCGTGAAAGTTTCATAAAACCTAAACATTACCGACAACCCTCTTTGTTCAAACTCACTTTATTAAATGTCCTCCCACAAAAGTCTCAAGATGTGCGAAATTTTTCACATTATTTATTTATTTATTTATTTTTTTTTTTTTTTATAAGACTTTAAAGTTTTAGAGAACTCGCAATGTCTTGGGAACATACGTAATTAATTTGCTTCTGTCGCTGATCTGTTTTACATATGGTTTTTGGTACTTGTTATGAATTTTTTCTCTATGTTTTTTTGCGTGATAAATTGCATGTTTGATGTTCACTCACCCTTTCATAAGAGGCCATGGCCTATTGTGAATAAATTCATCCGACTCCGACTCTCTCTCTCTCTCTCTCTGTCTGTCTGTCTGTCTGCCTCTGTCTCTGTCTCTTTGTCTCTCTCTCCTTCTCTAAATCACTGGATTTTTTTTTACCAATCGCCAAAAAATTGACAGAATTCATGGAATATCCGTATATATATATATATATATATATATATATATATATATATATATATATATATATATATATATATATAAATCCACAGACGGGGCGAAGAAAGCAGCATCAAAGTCTACACAGCCTAAGCTTTGATACTGGATCTTACCGCTTTAGGCGTTTTCATCTTCAATACAAACAACACAAGCACAATTCACAAGGGCTTCAGATCAGAAAGGTAATTAAGAAAACAAGCTCACTGTCATCATGCTCTACCCATCCCGGTAAATAAAAATGTGTTCGAAAGGGGGGGGCGGGGAGGTGGGGGGGGGGGGGAGGGGGGAAGGAACGAGGTGAATTCTCACGGTGGGTTTCTGTCTTACTGATGAATTATTCCCGTATTTGCTCTTCCTTCCAATCCCCTACCCCCCTCCTCCACCTTACCTTGGGGGGCTGCCTGCTGGTCTTTCAGGACATTAGAATTGTCTACCCTTCCTCTGGAAATTCTGTGGTAGTAACTTCCCCTTTTCTGTCTGTCTCTCTCTCTCTCTCTATGAGTCTGCTTTTCCGTAGTCTTTTGTGTCACTGCCAACTGTCGCTCTCGAATGCACGCTGCTGTTCTGAAGTGTCTGTCTGTCCACACGGCCCTGTAATGCTTCTATGCGTGGTACACTTATGTCTTTGGTCAACTTTCTGACATTCTTCTTCTTCTTCTTCTACTTCTTTCTTTCTTCTTCTTCTCTTCTTCTCTTCTTCTTCTTCTTCTTCTTCTTTCTTCTTCTTTCTTCTTCCTCTTCCTCATCTTCTTCTTCTTCTTCTTCTTCCTCCTCCCTCCTCTCCTCCTCTTCCTTCCTCCTCCCCTCCTCCTCCTCTTCTTCTTCTTCTTCTTCTTCCTCCTCTCCTCCTCCTCCTCTTCTTCTTCTTCTACTTCTTCCTCCTCCTCATCCTTTTCTTCTCTTCTCTTCTTCTTCCTCCTCCTCCTCCTCCTCTTCTTCTTCTTCTTCTTCTTCTTTCTTCTTCTTCTTCCTCCTCCTCCTCCTCCTCCTCCTCCTCCCTCCTCCTCTTCTTCTTCTTCTTCTTCTTCTTCTTCTTCTTCCTCTTCTTCTTCTTCTTCTTCTTCTTTCCTTGAGCGTCCACCTTCATCAAGCTGAAAGATTCTGACACTACAAAAGGGGGTTTCCGGATTTGACAGTAGTTGAAATGCTGCCTGGATCATCAGCTTATACTGGGTCGGGATAGGAAAAAAAAAAAAAAAGGGGGGGGGGGGGGGGGGGGGGTCCTGGGGCCACCCACCATTTTTCAGGCCTCTAGGGGGTGGGGTGGGGGGGTGGGTGGGGGTGGAAGGCAGGGGGTGTAAGTAGGCCTTACTCTGAAGTGGGTGGGACGGACTAAGGGTGAGGAAGAGAGATAGGTGTGTGTGTGTGTGTGTGTGGTGTGTGGGGGGGGGGGGGGGGGGGGGGGGGGGACAGGAGAGGGAGCAGGAGGAGGGGAGGGGAGCGGGGAGGGGGAGGAGGTTAAATCCAGGATTTGAAGTCCTCCAGCGAGGCTGAAGCCACTGCCTCAGCTGGAAGGTCGTTCCATTCTCTCCCAGAGCGCGGAAAGAAACTGTCCTTTCTGTAGTTCTGTAGTAGGATTCTATTTGGATACTGCATGCAGCTCATGGGAGTTTCTGGTGTTGTACTGGTGGATGTGGTCTGTTCTTCCCCTGATTTCGCTAAGAGTCGCTACTCCGGAGAACTGTTTACCAGGGTCCTCCAGGTCTGTCGGTAAGTGAACAAACGCCTGGCTCTCTGCGAACGGTTTCTTCGTCTTCAGACCTGAGGTGATAAATAGACGATGTGGTCACACGCACACAATTAGGATTTTGCACCAAATCACGATATAATCCATGTAAGGAGTTTGAGGCCTTGCACAAGTTTGAGCCAGCAGTTTATGTTAAACTGATAATCGATCAAAACAGCAACTACCCGCCAATCATTTCACGTTTTTTTTTTTTTTTTTTTTTTTTTTTTTTTTTTTTTTAAGGATTTCCACCCATGACATCATTCACCATCTTGAAATACATGACTTTCCCCTTGGCTAACGTCACATGTCAGGCCTTTGCACTCACCCATGACCCTATCTTTGCAGCCAGCTGGTGTCCCCCAAATAGTCCCATTCTTTTGATTTTAATCTGTCTGCGTGGAACCACCTGGTTTGTCCCTTGATGGCCATATGAAAGACAACGAGGAGAATCCACTTTTAGACAGAATGAACATTCTCAAAACAATTAATTGTGCCGGTCTATAAACACTGGACTTCTTACGCAAGGCCCTTGGAGCATTCATTTTTGGTGTACAGCCTGTTTTGATATCTGCGCCAGAGCTGACGTTCAGCGAGAGTGGACCCCGTCGTTTTCATGGGACAGATGGCGTTGGTGGGGCACGACCCAAAGCAATTTCCACCCATCAATCAGTTCAACAGCTCAGAGAGAGAGGGAAAACGCCAAAAAAAACATGGCTGTAAAACGGTGCCCCTGTGATGCAGACAGTCGATAATCCCGGTGGTTGTCTGATGTTGTCTGGCGTGCG
>JADBJO010000905.1:507475-532475 GCA_016801955.1 Conus betulinus | reverse complement strand
AGTCCACTGTAGGGAGGTGCAGTGTGTGTGATTGTACCAAGTACTCCATGAGGGAGGTACATCGTATGACTGTACCTAAGTCCTCCACAAAAGGATGTGCAGTGTATGATGGTGACCATGTCCTCCACACGGGAGGTACAACACAGACTGTATTGAAGTCCTCCACAGGGAAGGTACGGTGTCTGATCGTACCGAAGTCATCCACAGTATGGGAGTACCCACTGTCCTTCACAAGGGAGGCACAGTATGCAATTTCACCCAGTCAAGCCATGGTTAGGTCAGGCGTGGTAAGTCTTGTTTCCTTCCACGGGAAGATACCCAAACCCATGCAAACTCTGGTATCGGCCTTTTCGTGGACCATTAAGAGAACCAGTCCAGTACCCTTCAGAGTCGTTTTGCCTTATCATATACTATGATCATTACTTTGTACATTAAAATTCCAGCTTCAGATATGTTTTTTTTCTTTCATTTAGGCTCCAATTTAATGTTACTGTCAAGTCTGGAAGACACTGACGTTTATTTTCGTCGTCAGAAATGTCCGTGCCAGAGAGCATCTTGCTTGTTGTTGCATCTGCGCATGATGTTTGCAGAGTGGATAGAAAGCCACAAGCCGGACACTCTCCGGGGTCCTAAGACTCCCCCGCCGCAGAAGGCCCTGTTGCCTGCCCTGGCTGACGACTTCAAGCCCGTCCTGAGGATCAAACCTTACTCCGACGTGACTCCTTCTAGTGACACTGCACGCAAGACGATCCAGCCTCCCTTCACCCCGTCATCACCAGGGCTTACGGAGCCACAGACAGTAAGCAAAGGGCGGATCGGTTCTAATGCAATGGGTGTGTGTGTGTGTGTGGGGGGGGGGGGGAGGGGGGAGGTAGTTAAATAGGGGAGGGATGAGAACAGCTGTAGTAAGCTTTCAATGATTCTTTTTCATTGTTTCTTTTTGACAAGAGTCCGAAAAGCTTCTGTTTGCAACCATTTTGAACACACGGAAGTTACCAGTGCTTAATTGTTACGCTATCTTTTGAATCGATGAAGGGGGCTCAACAGGGATAACGCTTCGTATGTGTCCTCTCTGTACACGCTTGTCGGCTTCTAGCTCCTTCGTGATAAGCATGCGCTGTGTGTGTGTGTGTGTGTGTGTGTGTGTGTGTGTGTGTGTGTGTGTGAGTATGTCGGTGTGCCTGTGTGTGTATGTCTGTGTCCTTTTTTCAGTATTATCCACTGATTTTACAGTGTAGCGTGAGGGTCGCTATTTCACAAAGTGTTCGGGTTTTCAAGACAGTCGCACGTGATTACTGTTTTCAGAGTCTGTCAGCAAACACACCTCCATCTTCGCCGAAGACACCACAAGCACCACCACCCATTCTTCAGCAAACACCACCCACGTCTTCTCGGCAGATTCCGTTGTCTGCTTCCAAGCCACCACCCTCCCCAGTTCAAAAGCAGCAAACGCCTCCTCAGTCTCGCCCACCATCCTACGTCCAAGCATCTCCTCAGCAGCCTCAACAGCTCGCGCCCCAAGCCGCCTCCGTCTCCGCAACAGGCCCCACAAAAGCCTGTTCCGACTCCTCAACAGGCGCCTCCAAAACCGGCACCTCCTCCTCAACAAGCCACGGTGCCAGGGCAGAAGATGGCGGCACCCAGCCCGCAGCCTGCGGCAGCAAAGGATGCTGCAGTGCCAGCCCCGTCCCCCGAGCAACAGCCCAAACCGGAGAAACAAGACGCTTCCGTCAGCACTTACTTACGGGCCAAAACAATGGTAGAAACCCCTTCGACAGGTGGCGCTGTTGCCCCTAGCAGGTGAGAACGACTCGAAGGTGCTCTGTTCAAACTCATTTCTACTCCCCACCAAACTCATTTCTACTCCCCACCAAACTCATTTCTACTCCCCACCAAAGATATTAAGGAAACAAAACTGGGATAATTGTTCCCGAGGAATGCGGCCAGGAGATCTATTCAAAAATGCCCTGATGCCACCCGAACGAATCAAGATTAGATGGGCAGATGGAAAGGCAATGTGAAGCTGGGCTCTTGAGAGAATCGAACATCTGACTGCAAACTCAGTGCTTCACCAATGAGCTAAGCAGGCATGGTTAAAGGTGTAGCAATTAAGTGAATAAAGAGAAACGCGCCGTTGCCTGATTCTTTTTTCATTTCCCATCAGTTGGATTCTTCTTCAGAACTGAAGGAGTTGTATACAAATGATGCAGCAGTAATTAAGATTATAGTAAAAAGAGAGCAGAACTTGTTTAACACAGATGTCACGTGCATTCTCCTTCATGCATTAACCTTGCATGCCCTTGTCGCATCATGTCGTGTACGTGTCCATGTAGAGGTGTTGTGGTTACAAGGCTAATTGTTGTGTTTAGAGCACTCACCATCAGAACGCTGTCTGTTTCACAGGGACGTGAAGGAGCCTGAGCTCAGGTCCGGCCCATACAGACCGGTGCCCCCCAGAAGACCTGCAGAGCTCGGTGCTGGCAGGACGCAGGGCGGCGTCTGAAGCCCTCAAACAGAACAAACCCATACCTGTGCAGCCGCTGGTGTAAGCTTTCCTGACACACACACCGTAAAAGCCTTCCATTGAACACCATTCTATGCAGCGCTGTCCCCATAAAAAACATTCGGCCACACAAGATTTCTTTCCTTTAATAAAGACTTTTCTTCTTGTAATATTTTCTCTCTGTCTGTAATGAATCTCCCTTCCATTCAAGAAGATGTTCCCGAGCGAGTCCATTTCAGAAACGTGTTTCTCTTTGACCGTAGTAAAGAATACATTCCCAAATAAGATTCGTCTACCCCGTTCCCCCTACCACTTTCCACACAACCTCTCCCTCCCCCCACCGCCCCCCCCAACCCCTCCACCCCAACTCCTTCTCCTTGAAAAAGTGGTTTTTGGAAGATTTTCCACTTTGTTGTAAATTATCCCCCACCCCCAGCTCCGGTACAGAGGACTCTCCTAATAAAGGCTCACAGTCTTTACAGATTTTTTGAATGAACATTTTCTCTATGTCTGTCTTAAGTTTACCTCCCAGTAAATAAGACTGTCTGAAGCAAGACCTTATTCCATTAATTTCGTGTGTGTGTGTGTGTGTGTGTGTGTGTGTGTGTGTGTGTGTGTGTGTGTGTGTGTGTGTGTGTGAACTTTTCTCTGTAGCAAATTCATCTGTCGTTCAAGACAGCTGTGCCAAGAATTACGTCCTTTAAACATGTTTTAAAAAAAAATTGTCAAGACGCAGTAAATCTACCTCTCAGTAAAAAAAAAAAAAAAGACGCTCTCCATGTAAAGTTTCAGTTTTTTTTTTTTTTGCTGATTTTTTTTCCCCTCAAGATCAAGTGACTTCACCCTTCTAAATAAAGAGGACTCTTCCACTGACGACTCTCACTAGAAATCGTGTTTGAGGGGCTGTAGTGGATTAAAATACATGTCATTGGAGGTTGTTGTTGAGAGGTTGTATGTGCTGTATGAGATACATCTTATCGGAAAGACTCAGGTTTTAAAAACCGCTGGTAAGACTTCTTTGCATCTCGCATTGAACACTACCTCCTGTGCAGATCCGCTGAAGGTCGTTGCAGAGAAGCTGTATATATACTTAATAGTCTCCCATCGAAGACTCTTTCCCACTGAAAGACCCAGATTAAAACAAAAAGCTGGAAATCTGTATCAAATGCAGCTCCCAGTATAGAGAGGTGCCACAATATTAAAAGACTCTTTGGTCGCTACACAGAGATGCCGCTGTGCTTTCATAGAGCACGCTTTGATATTCTTGGATTCGACTGCTGACGTTAATTTGCTGTTCTCAAAAATAATCTTGTAAGGTCTTTTCCAGCTCAGGAAATCTGGGAAGTGACTGCATCTTGAACGACTGCCTATGCATGGAAGATTTCATAGTTTATCCATCCATTTATTCAGAAAGGAAACGTGGATTACTTTTCTGTCTTGTTGTAGTCAGTAAGGAGAGCAGGGTAGGGCACGGAAGATGTGAGTGCATAAATAAATAAATTGATTTAAAAAAAAAAAAAAGAAAAAATCAATAAATAAACGAATGAATGATTGAACAAATGAATTTGAATAAATAAATAAATTAATTAATCAATCAATAATATATAAACAATAAATAAATGAACGAATTAATAAATAAACAAACAAATAAATAAACAAACAGCAGTGTTGTTGCGGTGGGGGCAAGGTCGCTCCAGCACAAGGAAGAGGCCCGGCAAACTTGCTGTAGCGGCTACAACGACTATGTGCTGTTACTGGTGGTGTTGCTATTGCTGTCACTACTTCTGCTTCTGCTGTTGAGGCCACTACTGCTGCTACCACTAGTACTGCTACTACTACCGCTGCTGCTGCCGCTTCTGCCATCCGTGCTTCTTCCAATGTTACTACTATTTTTGCTAATATTACTAGAATCACATCAGAACTTCTCCTTCTACTCCTCCTCCTCCTATTTTCTGCTACTGTTGCTGCCACCGCTTCTGCGGCCTTTGTTGTTGCTGCTGCTGCCACCGTTACAAGGCTGACGTTGAATTTGTATTTTTTGGTCAGAGGAATAATTATGGCATTCAAACTTTGACCGTGTTTTCGTCTGCATGCTGACAGAGTTTATGCGCGCTTGTGGATGTGTCTGCGTGTGTGCGCGTGCGTGCGCATGTATGTATGTGTGTTCAGGAAAGTTGAAGCACAGCTGACAACACCCAGCCAACAGGAGACGGGTTTTCCCAATCCCCTACTCCGGGGACCCAGGTTAGTAATGTCCTGACTAGCACAAAACTAAAAAACAACAACAACAACCTCCCCCCTCCCCCCCAATCTTTCTTTCCTTATTAAAAGCCACACACTGATAAAAAAACATATTGTTTTTAACACACCTTTCATGTAGATATTAGAATACGCGAAACAGTAAAATCACAAAAAACGACAAACAACAACAACAAAAAGAAACGAACAATGACGTTAGGACTGTGGCAATTTTCGGTATCTCTTTTAGAAAGAGAGACATAGAAACATCTAAGTTTGGAAGAGTGACTTCGAAGATACATACACCATGTCTTGAGCTGTGAGAACCGATAATACAGAATTAGCCTGTTTCTGAAATGGGTAGCTTCCAGGCTTGTTAAATTATAGTATCCTCTGGTCGAGGCGGTGACACAGAGGCCGAAGAAGAGGCAGACCGAAGAAGACGTGGAAGGACAACACTACGGAATGGTCACGTCTGTCCTTCACCAGTTGTCAGAAGGCCACAGAGAACCGCTGTAGATGAAGGGGCATTGTCAGGAATATCAAGTGATGCCTTAAACACCCCCTCTGCCCTCCTCTATGTCCCCCTTCCCCCAAACATACATACTCACACGTACGCCCATGGTGAGCAAACAGACGGAGATTCAGCTTGTGTTTTCTTCAGTCACTTTTCTGCGGTAGTCTGGTTGTGAACGTTATCTGTAATGTAATGTAATGAAATACTTACTTACGGGCCTTTAACAGTTTTATCCCTTCATATAGGAATTCGGTTCTTTACCACTCCCCAGTTAAGTCATATTGTACACTAACAGAGAATACGGGGAGTCCATGTTGAAAATACGATGGCAGAAAATGTCAGTTTTAGTCGATAATGTTTGAAATAGTCTAGTCTACAGATGATGATTTCTAAGAGCGAAACGTGATACGCTCGCTATTACATTATTTTTGAGAATTTGGCCTATACCAACGCATCACTCCACCCAAGCCCCCGTACGCTCCCCCTCCCTCATCTCCCTCGCAAAAATTTCCAGGTACAGCGCAGTCTTTTAATACCCATCATGCCTTGTCTGTGGTCAGTGTGACTGTGTTGTTTGCCAGTCAAGAAAATCCGTGTGCTCGCTACAGCCCACCCCTTCCCTTTTCCTGTGCCCTTCATTTCCCCTGTTGTATACATTTACACGTGAGTCGAAAAAGCAAATTGTCCATCAGGTCTCCCCACCCCCTCCACCTCCCCCGGTCGTCTTCTGTCTGTCTTTCCAGCTCGTTAACTCACCTTTTTGTTTCTGTGAAGTCTCCGGGTCCAGTCTTGGACCAGACCAGATCAGACCAAACTAGATCAAGCATCATACGACACCCCACGACCGACTTTTTGTTGAGAGAAGAAGAAAAAAAACAAACAAACAAAAACAACAACAACAACAACAAAACCAAAACGGTAGGGATTTTTATAAAAAAACAGATGATGCATGTCATATATAAGTAGTTTCTATCGCACAAAACGTTCTTTTTGAAATGTCAAATTCAAGTGATTACATTTTGAACTGATCTAAAATGCTTGGTTCTGCTACTTTACGCTATACCTGTGGCAACAAATAAATTTAAACGACAAAAAAAACAACAACAACAACAACAACAACAACAACAAAAAAACGACCACCACCACAACAAAAAAGCCCAAAGAGTTTAGAGCGAAAAAAACCCGACATGTTCGGTTTGAAACAGAAGTTATGGCACACCCGACGTCATAAGAAAAGGTAAAGTAATTCATACAGGTAGGAATGTTGCGACGTTATTGGGTGTTTGGGTGCATTTCATTTAATTTGATATGTTCAATATTCAAAACTGTGTTCATCCATCAAAAGCCCTTTTTAGAAAAAATAACCATTTTAGTTGGTCAAGACGACGTTTAGATTGGAAGGTGGAGGGAAGGGGAATGGTGGGCGGTGGTTAGTTTTAAAACCAGACAATGTGAATTAAGTACTTTAAATTGTAATGCATATCAGGTGCCTCTTCTGCAACGCGACATGAGCTTTGAGAGACTTTTCTTCTGTTGACAATCAACATTATTCCTTATGTCGATGGACTGGGAGAGTGTGGGGAGTGATTACATTGTTTGTCTGCTGCATTCACAGTTCAGGCATTCCAGACGCCCAAGAGCAGCGAGAGTGGGAACTGTGAGCGTGACTATGTGGTCTTTGGCCTTGTTCACAGTTAACAATCACTCCAGAAGTCGTGTGGACTGGGAGAACATGACTGTTTCTCGACCACGCTGTTGACAGTCTCTGTTGGCCATTAACTGTCACACCAAATATCTACGGACTGGAAGAATATGACTGTTTAACGACCACGCTGTTTGTCTCTGTTGACAGTTAACGGTCACACCAGATATCTGTGGACTGTGCGAGAGTGTATGACTGTTTAATGACCACGCTGTTTGCCTCTGTAGACTGTTGACAGTCACACCAAATATCTATGGACTGACAGAATATGACTGTTTAACGACCAGGCTGTTTGTGTCTGTTGACAGTTAACAGTCACACCAAACATCTATGGACTGTGGGAGATAGTATGACTGTTTAACGACCACGCTGTTTGTCTCTGTTGACAGTTAACGGTCACACCAAATATCTATGGACTGTGGGAGAGAGTACGGCTGTTTCAACGACCACGCTGTCTATCTCTGTTGACAGTTAACTGTCACACCAAATATCTATGGACTGTGGGAGAGTGTATGACTGTTTAATGACCACGCCGTTTGTCTCTGTTGACAGTTAACTGTCACACACCAAGTATCTATGGACTGGGAGAATATGACTATTTAACGACCACGCTGTTTGTCTCTGTTGACAGTTAACTGTCGTTCTAGATGTCCGTGGACAGGGAGAGTGTGATGGAGAAGGAATCACAAGGGACCATGATGTCTTTGCAGGCAGGCAGTTGTGATTCCACATGTGTTCGGTGACCACGTTATTTGGTGTTGACAGGCAGCAGTTATTCAAGATATTTAGTTACCATGTTATTGATGCTGACAGGCCTACCGGATGTTAAGTAACCAAGCTGTTTGGTGTTGACAGGTCGCAGTCATGGCAGATGTTTAGTGACTACGTTGTTTGGGTGTGGACAGGCAACAGTCATGGCAGCTGTTTAGTGACCACGTTGTTTGGTGTGGACAGGCAACAGTCATGGCAGATATTTAGTAACCACGTTGTTTGGTGTTGACAGGCAACAGTCATGGCAGATATTTAGTAACCACGTTGTTTGGTGTTGACAGGCAACAGTCATGGCAGATATTTAGTAACCACGTTGTTTGGTAGTGACACAGCAGTCATTTCAGATATTTAGTAGCCACGTTGTTTGGTGTTGACACAGCAGTCATTTAAGATATTTAGTAGCCACGTTGTTTGGTGTTGACAGGCGGCGGTCGTTGCAGATGCCAGTTCACAGAAAAAAACGGTCACCATTTCCACCCCGTCGGCCAAGCCTCCTACTGCCGATTCTAGCAGAGGTGAAGTATTGCTGTGCGTTGTGTTGCGTTACGTTGCGGTAGCGTTGCGTTACATTGCGTTATATTGTGTGTGATAACTTCTGTTGTATTGTATCATTCTTTCTTGCGTTGTCTTTATCGTATTGTGTTGTGCTGTACTGTGTTGTGTTGTGTTGCGTTGTATTGTATAGCGTTGCATTGCATTGTATTGTTTTGTATTGTATAATATTGTATTGTACAGCATGGCATTGTATTGTATTGTATTTTTGTCTTGAATTGCATTGCGTTGCGATGTATTGTTTTGTATTTCATCGTTTTGCTTTTTACCGTGTTGCATTGCTTGGTGTTGTGCTGTGTGGTGTAGTGAGGTGTCGTGTGGTGTGTGGTGTCTTGTGGTATTATGTCGCACAGTGCTTCTTGTGTTACGTTCCACTGGGCTGGTATCTTGTAACTCGCTGTATAATGTTTGTGTTGTACTGCAGCTTGATTTTCTTCATTTGGAGTTGTCCTGTGACTGTACTGCAAGGTAAAGTCCTGTGTTGTGTTCTGTTGCCTCTGGTTGTATTGATTTGCGCTGTGTCGTCGTATGTTGTGTGTTAAATTGCACTGTACTGCACTGTATTGTATGATTTGTATTGTACTGTGTTTGATTGTATTCCAGTCAACTGCATTGTTCTGAATTGTATTAGTCATCGTCAAACTTTTCTGCCAAGACATGCCCTGTCCGATTTCAGTCTGCCGTCTCTGTGAAGGAAGCATTGCCACAGTGTTCTGTCACGCTGGTTTTTATTTTTTCCCCCGTGTCTGCATGCATTTTCGTTTGCAGTTAAAAGTGGACTTTTCCCCTGCAGGATTCTAAGTCGCCTGCAGAGTTAGGACGGAATCGACAGTGTTGAGTCAGTGTTGAGTCAGTATAGCAGATTCATCGTCAGCCGACATGGCCGCTCACACCGAAGACACAATTTTGCTGTCACGTCCATTTATGACCACCAGTCACCTTGCGTTATACGTGCGCACTCTTTGTTGAGGACAAGAATGTCAGCGATTCAAAAAAGAAGCAATTTTTAGTCACTGCAAGGTTATTACTGAGTAAAACTTTAGCAGTCTTGAACAGTAAGACAATGATGCTTTAATACTGACAGAAATACCTGTTCTTAAAACGTTTAGATTCAACTCCGCTTACGCACAAATTCGATTATCGATCGATGGTATAAGAACCATACTCCCCGTCCCATGCAACTATGCTCGACAAAACCGGTTTATTTGCATTCCTCTACTCAGATGATTTTGTAGAGTTGGGCATATTTCAGCTTTGCTAATTCATAAACAGTTCATTGGGTTAACTGCTTTGCATTATTTTTTAAAAACTTGTGGAGCAATGTATGATGGTATCGGCATCGGCAAAAAAAAACAGTCGCCATTTTTGAAGGGAAATAAGCCACAGATGTTCTGTATGGCTTATCTACTCCTGATCCTGGAAAAGAATTCTGATCAGACAATTAAACGCAATTTAGAAAAGGAAAGATAATCCGAATAAATCACAGTTCTAATCTGTCAGCACTCAGCTGTCGATGTTGCGGACAGGTTTGGCCCAAATTGAGCAAAAACTGGCGCAAGCTGTCAAGCTTCAGAAGTTGCTACGCGTGCTGGCGCTGTTACTGCAGGGCTGTGTCCACAGGACACGTTATTGTTGCCATACAATCTTTTAGGTGCGTTCAGCGCATGCAGCTAGTGGCACCTCGATTGATCATTTCATTCCAAGCACTACTGCACGGGTCACCACCTGGAGACAGGGAGGTGAAGAACCCAGACCTGTGCAACACTGGAATCACCCTTCTGGAAACGTCAGACTGAGGCACGTTATCTAGGGATGTGCATTTTTACAGATCGTGCTTTGACGTTGGTCACACACCCACACACACACACACACACACACACACACACACACACACACACACACACACACACACACCCACACACACACACACACACACACACACACGCTAGGCAGACAGACAGACCGACAGGCAGACACACGCACACACTCACTCACTCATTCACTCACTGATTCACACACACACACACACACACACACACACACACACACACACACACACACACACACACACACGCGCGCGCGCGCGCGCGCGCGTGCGCCCGCACACACATATCTAGGCAGACAGACAGACCAACAGATAGACACACGCACACACACACTCACTCACTCTCTCTCTCTCTCTCTCTCTCTCTCTCTCACACACACACACACACACACACACACACACACACACACACACACACACACACACACACACACACATGCACATACGCATGCATGCACACACGCACACACACAGACTTATAGGTAAATGTATAAGGAGACCGATAGACAGGTAGAGAGACGGACGGACAGAAAGAAAGACAGAACAAAACACGGGAGAATGCAAGGGGAAATAAAACACCTCACTTATTCAATATAATATACAATGTAGTACAATACAATACTGACACTTAATACAATGCACTATAAAACAATATACAAACATAGGGGAAAACAAAACTCAGGTAAAGCTGGTAAAAAACACCACCTCAGCATTACCTAATCAAACGAACGATAAACATGATGATTATGGGTTGTCTGACAGATGAACAGGAAGACAGTGATGCTACCTTGACTGGCCTTATGCGGTGGAACTTGATCACTGATGTGTGGTAAACTACTTTCAGACTCTGTGCGGTCCATTCCGGCCCCTGTGGACATCAGCAAGGTGGGCTACACCCTGGACCCCCAGTGCCCCGTCAAAGGCAAAGGAGACAGGTAACAACAACAATGACCGCGCAGTTTGGAGAGAGAGAGAGAGAGAGAAGAGAGAGAGAGGACGGGCGGCGTCTTTGTTTCATGCAAAGGGAGGGTAAAATAGGGAAGAGGTGATTATAGGGTTATTCTCCTCTTTAGGCTACCCCAAACCCTTTCAAAAAACAAGACCCCCAACCAGGGTGTAAAAAAAAAAAACCAAACAAACAAACAAAAGAAAACAAACAAACAAACAAAAAAAAAAAAACAAAAGGAAAACAGAAAGAACAAAATAGGGGTAGGGTGGGGGTGGGGGTGGGGGTTAAACAGGATGGCTCAGACTTCGGCAAAGGGTCAAGAGAATTCCTCACCTTTAATTCGTGTCCGCACTATGTATTTTTCCCCAAAGAAATTTGTCCTGATTTCAAAATCTTAAATTCAAACAGCAAAAAACCCCCACAAACAAACGAAAAAAAAAACACACAACAAAACAAACATGGGCGTATGTCAACATTCAAGTACAAAAAAAAAGAAAAAAAAAGAAGAAATCAGAATATGAGAAGACAGTTATGCTTATAAGAGGAACAAGTTAAAAAAAAATAAAAGGTAAAGCAAGAAATATCTTTGCAATATATCAAATATCTGGCAAAAACAATCAAAAACAAACAAACAAAGACCTGGATCAAGTATGACCATAAAACATTCTGTGCTTATGTTAACTGTGTCACAATACTAGAATAAATAGTCTTTCAAAAACAAACAGAAACAGATAAACACCTGCATTAAAAGTATGAACGAAACACAATCTGTGCTCATCAATTTATGGTCTCATTCTACTATCACTTCACTCTTTAAACAAAGGTTTGTACACTGGCTATTTATATTCAAACCGGTTTTATGTCGTACCTATATAAGCAGATTGTTTATCAGTTTCATAGCAAAATTTTAAGTATTACCGAAAATGTTCGTATAGCGGTATCCGGTTGTCATTTACATTTATGTTCGAAAAAATGTTTCCCGCAGTGAAATAAGGTCAAATACTTCATCTGACATGATACTAACACAACAGCCACACAAGGCAATCAATTCACTGAGTTGTATGGGCGCAGCTTGAATACACTTTTCACCAGTGGCCTTCCAGAATCATTCCCAAAGTTTCTGATAGGCTTACAGTACCAGTGCATATGCTGTAAAGCACTGTCACATTCAGTACTACCGTGGAAAAAAACAACAACCGAAAAACGAGACATTTCCACACAACGGATCGACACCAAGATGTAATGGGACTATCCTTGGGACACACTAGCCACATCTTTCCACTGAGTTTTTGCTTAAAATGAATGTTGTAGTTTTTTGCATGATTTTGCGGACAGACCACCCAACAAACAGACAAACGCAGGTGAAGAGATAGGCTGAGGAGCACACACAAATCATCTGTCACTCTTTCTGTCTGTCTGTCTCTGTCTCTAACACTTACACACACGTACACACATGAGAGAACGCGCGCGCGCGCGCGCGCACACACACACACACACACACACACACACACACACACACACACACACACACACACACACGCACACACACACACACGCGTGGGGAAGACCCATGTTAGCTAGACACACACACCCATGTTAGCTAGACACACACACACACACACACACACACACACACACACACACACACACACACACACACACACACACACACAAGCGCGCGCTAAACCCACGTTAACAAAACATTCGAGACCAGACCAGTGCGCTGGGTTCAATACACAGGTGAAACTTCGCTAAGTCTCATCTATGAGACCCTCTTTCCCTGTTTTACTGTTCGTTCACTGATTCATGTATCATGTTGTAACCAATGCACACCGTGGCATCATAGCAGATGTGATGTAGCCAGTATAATCTGATCAGCGCGTAGTGACGCCTCCTTAATGAAGCGAATGTTTCCCAGACTCTTTTAAAACGTTTCAAATTTTTAAGATTTTCTAATTGTTTTTGTTTATTTCCCCCCCCATCTTATTCGTCAGTTCACTTTGTTCTCCCCAGACCTAACCTAGTGAGCGACCCTGGGAGACCCGGCTTCACCAAGCGGCCCGACCGCAGCCCTCCCACGCAGTCGGAGAGCCCCATGTTGATCCACGACCGGGAGAGTTACGTGCCGCGGCCCGGGGAAACCCAGTCCCTGGATCAGCTGCCTCTGCCCGTCACCGCCGCCTTCAGCTCCCCTCCCGTCCGCAGGATGAAGGACGCTGAGAGGGAAGGCTCCAGGCGGACCTCCGACTCCACCCTGAACGTTCGTAAGTGACGACATCCAGGACGTTGCGCGAGGTGTTCGGGGCATGAAGCAAGATCGTCTGGTGACGACAGTCTCGGCGATCTTTTTGTCTTTGTCATTCATTTTGCCATCTTTGTCTTTGCCATTCAGTGATCATGGATTGAGTTAAGGCTGTTCTTAGTGGTACAATCTGTCGTTTGGCATAACCGGATCGTGATTTCATGGGATCGTGGTTTCTTTCTTGATTGAAATCCATGATTTGCGATCTTGTTCCCACAGATCGTTGAGTGGCAACAGTTACGGGTTGTCTTACAGGTTTCTCTGCAGTGCTGCATTCATTTTCCCCAGACTTTTTTTTTTCTTTAAATCCCTTTTCATATTCAGTGTAATGATGATGCCATGGTACAAACAGAATCTCTTTTTAGTAACTAACAGATTTCTGGGATCTTTGTAGCTCCGTAGAATTCACAGTAGCCAGCACAGTAGGACACAACTACAAACATATTTCCTCAAGGGCTACACGCCTTGATAAAATGCTGCACGCTGGAGGTTGTCAGCAGCAGATCGCTTGAAACTCTTCGAAATAAAATGCAGAAAGAGAGGGTTAGTTACCGCCAAGGACAGAGACAAACAAAGTGCAGGACAAGACACAATGCATTTCGACCTCTTGGGTCTTCTTCAGACAAAAACGAATAACATTTAGGACTGAAAACGAAGAACGAGAAACCACGTATCTTCGCATTTTCGGCGCACGATCTTTGAAATAGACAGAAAAGTAGATTTAGCAGTCTAATTGTCCAAAATTTAATTTCTTGATTTCAGAATTTCTGTAAATTTGAATATTACGGCCACTGTTACTTACGAACCGAATCAGCAGATTTTAGTAGTCAACCAGCCACAAACTTTTCCACAAGGGCGACGGTGTTCCTATTGTTCTGACTATATGAGCCACGACTGATGTCCATCACAGGAGAGATTTTCTATGCTTTCTCAGTGCAGATTACAATCTGATTTCCACCACAGGAAAGTTTTTCAATAGTTTTGTCTGTTACCAGTCATAAAGTGTGTCCATGAAGAAGTGGTTTTCTGTGCTCTTGCCTTTACCGATGACAAACAGATTTCCACCACAGGAAAATTGTTCAATAGTTTTGTCTGTTAGAAGTCATAAAGTGTTGTCCATGAAGGAGTAACTGTTTTCTATGCTTTTGCCTGTACCGATGACAGACAGATTCCACCACAGGAAATATTTTCTATGGGCTAGTGTCTGCACCAACGACAAACTGATGTCCATTTATGACAGCTCTTTTATGCTGCCATCTGCTCCAGCGACATGTTGATGTCCGTCACACAACTTCTCTATGGTTCTGTCTGTACCAGGCACAAACTTACGTCAATCCCATGACAACTTTTCTGTGCTGCCGTCTGCATTAATTACAAACTTATGTCCAAGATGACAACTTTTCTGTGTTGCTATCTGCATCAACCACAAACTAATGTCCATAAATGACAGTTTTTTCTGTGCTGCTATCTGCATCAACCACAAACTAATGTCCATAAATGACAGTTTTTCTGTGCTGCTATCTGCATCAACCACAAAACTAATGTCCATAAATGACATGACAGTTTTTCTGTGCTGCTATCTGCATCAACCACAAACTAATGTCCATAGATGACAACTTTTCTGTGCTGCTATCTGCATCAACCACAAACTAATGTCCAAGATGACAACTTTTCTGTGTTGCTATCTGCATCAACCACAAACTAATGTCCATAGATGACAGCTTTTCTGTGCTGCTATCTGCATCAACCACAAACTAATGTCCATAGATGACAGCTTTTCTGTGCTGCTATCTGCATCAACCACAAACTAATGTCCAAGATGACAACTTTTCTGTGTTGCTATCTGCATCAACCACAAACTAATGTCCATAGATGACAGCTTTTCTGTGCTGCTATCTGCATCAACCACAACAAAAATGTCCATAAATGACATGGCAGTTTTTCTGTGTTGCTGTCTGCATCAACCACAAACTAATGTCCAAGATGACATTTGCAAGTCTTCCTCTAAGGGCGTTATGGGGACTGAAGTCAGCGCACCAGTGGACTCAAAATAGAACAGTCTCTTCTGACCTATCAAGAGAAGAGAAGAATGCTATATTCAGGCAAACCACGCTTATGGAACAAGTCACGCATAGAAGAGATTTGGGACATAATCCCATCTTCTAAAACTGGTTTTGACTATGTTGCCTGTACGTGGACAACAACTTTCTTTTACGAATCGCTTATCCCCCCCCCCCCCCCCCCCCCCCACCCTGTCTCATCTTCTGTTCCGCTTCAGTGGCATTACCCTCATATCGCTCATATTGCTTCTCTATCCACTGGCACACTCCAGCTTGTCCGCTGCATCCCAGGCATCGGAATTCACAGGGAGCAACCCATGGACAGTCGTCATGAGGCAACCCTCCAGAGGAGACACTGCATTGCTGCCCAATGTCTCTGATAGAGATCAGTGGTGCCTGTTCTGGCCCAGTGTACGGAGGACACCTACTAAGCCCCTATACTGACGACAATGATTGCTTAGTTGCAGAACCAGCGTGATTGGGCGTCCATCACCGGGGGACACTACCACGTCCATCCGATAACAGTCTCATGAACTTCTCGACACCGGCGATCCGGACACACAAACTTACTAAGAGCACAGAGGGAATCGAAAATGAGGTCACAATGAGAACAGGCATAAAGGGCCACAGAATTTGAGACTTAAAAGAATGTTGATTGATGAGGATGAGTATGATGAAGATGATGCTGTGGGAGTTCTGTTCCTGTCTGAGACTGCATGACAGGGCCGTTCTGTATTTTCGTTTTCATAATGTATCCCAGAGTCAACCAGGTCTGAGAGATACAGACGCCTGCAGTGTTGTCGAAAAAAATTGACCAGCATTCTCTGGAACGTATCTATGATATGGATAAAACTCGACTATGTAGTAGTTGTCTTCTCGATAGAGTCAAGGGCAAACTAATTGGAGCCAGTCGGGGCAGTAGGAATTAGGATTCACTGAATTTCTTCTACAATGTCATTTAGGTCTTTAAAAATTAGCTTGCAAACTTTTCTATTATATATGATCGCTGATTTGTCTGTAAGAAGAAAAGAAGTAACTTCCCATGTGTCACACGACTTTTGAAAATAATTGCAGAATCCGAGCAATGACTTCTCAGTCTTATTTCCGGAACAAATATGACTTAAAAAAATCATGATTGAAACGGATATGTTCATGTTACCACTGTTTCATTATTAACTGCTTCATAAGTACCAATAAACCGGCCTTAGAAATGGAAGCATGCGACCTCATGATAATCGTGATCTGCTGAAATAGACGGAATACATGGATACGTGAAAACCGACGGGGTTAAGCTGGACACTGTAACATAATTTTTTTCAAAATCGTACATATTCCTAACCTTCATATGAAGCATTTGAAACAAGAACACACACACACACACACACGCACACACACACGCACAAGAGTACACACACACACACACACTCTCTCTCTCTCTCTGTCTGTCTGTCTCACACACACACAACACACAAGCCCACAAATTGTGTGCATGCACGTGCGCATATTCGTGCGTGTACATGCGTGTTTAGCCTGCATTCTTAACTGTGAGACATGCCACCAGCCAAAGTATATTGGTGCTACACCGGTTCCTCTAACAAAACAGAGAGAGAGAGAGAGACAGAGAGACAGACAGACAGACGGAGACACAGGGAGGATACGGGGATCGAAGGGAGGGACAAGGAAACTGTAAAAAAAATCTCTCCGACATCAGCTTTTTTCCGCACTGGTGCCAGTAAGGTACACGAGATAATACAGAAGCGATAAAAAAAAAAATAAAAACAAAAAACCCAAACAAAACGACAACAAACAAAGGGATTTGATGAACAACGACAATCAAGAGCTTGGGCTAGATGAAACAACCGTGCACAGCTACATGCAGAGTTAAAACGTGTGGAAAAAAAAAAATCATGATGTACACATTTTTTGTCTACTGAAAATGATGACTTCCTGATGCAGAACAATTTCAAAATATCACGGATTATTGATTATGTATCAGTCAGTAAACAAGAAGCTGTTTGGTTGGCTCTGCTACGGTTTGCTGTTCTTGGCGTCGGCAATTAACCTAAAACAAAAAGAAGGGTCTAGACATAACTAGTGACGTCGAGAAGTCCACGCTGCCCAGTATCTTGGTGCGCTGCAGTGACGTCAAGCAAGGACTGCGCTTTCTCTCTCACCACACATATATGATGAGAGTACCTATCATATATATATCACACACTAATGGACCATGGGCGCGCGCGCACACACACACACACACACATATATATATATATATATATAACGCTAAACAATTCAGTAGTTGGGGGGGGGGGGGGGGGGGGGGGGGGGGGGGGTACAGGCTAACAGATCTTCAGTCATTATAGTAATGACGTGACAAAGATTTGAACTGAAAAAAAAAAAAAAAAAAATGGGGGTGTGTGTGTGGAATATATCATATCTATGAGAAACTAGCTGTATGAGGGAACCATCGCAAACTCCTCTTGAAAGTAGATCTATTTGTGTTATTTGCTTTTAGGCTTGTGTTTTAGGCTTTTAGGCTTTTTTTCCACTGATCGGATTCAGCAGGGTGACACGGTTGATTGTGTACGTCCTCCTGGTGTCAAATAGAGACACACCACAGTCCATAATTCTGTGGTGTTCTCACCACCAAGGTTCAAAAAAGAATCCAACAGCACCCCCAGAGCAGCCAGCAAAGGATAGTTAATAGAATAAAACGAAAGTGTGGAGAGGAAAAAAGTTGCTGAAAAAAACTAAGAGCATTATGCAAATAGTATAAAATATAGGGGACATCTTTGAGCCTACGCCTTAGGATCCATTCAAGGATGCAAGGAAGATCAAAAGATATGGAACAGTCTGAGTGGTCAGCTCTGCTGTTCAAAACTCAAGCAATGTCAGTGGCTAAGAACTGTGCAGGACAACCTTTACTTGGATCTCCTAAGAGATGCAATCTCCCACTGATTGACCAACCAATATAATGCTGAACAATTAAGTAGTGAGGGAAAACAAGTGCAGGCTAACAATTCTTCAGTCATTATAGTAATGACTTGACAAAGATTTGAACTTTATCGTAACTCCTCTTGAAGGCAGATCTATTTGTGTTGCCCGCTCCTAGGCCTTTCGTCCGCTGGATCGGATTCATCAGGGAGACACAACTGATTGTGATATATATATATATATATATATATATATATATATATATATATATATATATATATATATATATATAAAACATCACTGATATAACCCACATCTGGCAGGCATTTTGTTCCTGTCAGCGAGATTACGAAGAGTCAAATCGTTTTCAACGAAGCTGGAAAGAACGACGAAGCCGTTAAATTTGAGTACGGGTGTGTGGTGCGAAGATGAATCAAAGTAGTTAAGATTCAAGCTGACAGACAAACTCCTAAGGCACTTTGAACAAAACATGGTAAAAATTACGGAATAGGGCCTAAAGCAACGAAACAAAAGCAAGATCTTGAACTGCTGAACTGCTTGCATTTATTGTATAACACTTTGCACTGTTGGGATCAGTGGGAAACCAGTCTTAGTTTCTATCTAATCCAAGAGACCAGTTTTCGGAAAATATTCCTTGATCTACAATAATCATGTCGGATCAATGGAGACTGGATTACGGATAAGGATTACTGACATCGAAAAACAGTAATTATTCAATGAGAACAAATCATCTGTAACGCTACAGCACTCAAACATGATCAAATTAACGAATTTGATGACTCCGAGATGACTCTACAAAATGCAAAGCTTCTGAAGGCTCTGAATTGTGGCAACTTGATTTACTGGCACTTTGGGTTCCAGCGCGCGCAGTCCGGGCGCTGTGAGGTGGGAAACTGCATAATTACAATGAAATCTCACGTAACGCGCACCAATAAAATGACATATCACACAGAGAGAGAGAGAGAGAGAGAGAGAGAGAGAGAGAGAGAGAGAGAGAGAGAGAGAGAGAGAGAGAGACGGGCTGAATAATGTGCAGATTATTTATTTCCTTATGTCAATGCTGAACAAAATTGGGAAGAAGTCATTGCAGCTAAGAGAGAGAGAGAGAGAGAGAGATGAAATTTAGGGAACAAAAAGAAAACGGATACTGTGGAAAAGGGAGACAAACGGGCCAAAGAAGTCTTCATCCACTTTGTAGCTGCCAGCTTATGGAGTTCCTGAAGTTCAGATCAATACTATTGTCTGTGGTAGGACTGTCTGGACCGTAGCAATCACTGGGACAGAAAGAAATGAAATTAAAGCCACTAGCTTGAGACCTGGATCCTGCACACAACTGACATTGCAGTTGTTGAATTAATGCCTGTGTCCATCGTTTCAGTCGAACAAAAACCACAAATCATTCATAAAATGGGAAGCTAAGAAGTCTTGAAGTTGTTCTTGATGGTCAACACCTGTTTAGTGCCGATCTTAAATCAGTGCCAGCTAGGTTAGATAGTGTTGCGACAATCGTCGGTTAAGCTTTCAGCGTCAATTATTCTACAACATTCGTCTGCTTCAATCAGAACCAGAGAAGCACATGTGGTGCTTCGACTGAATATTCAAAGGTTTAGGACACATGTCCAAGCTCAAGGAAAATCAATGGGACATTTTGGAAATCTGTAGGACAAAGTACCAGAATGCTTTGGAAATGAAATGTTGTTATACAGGCAAATTTTACTGGAAAAAATAAGTTACAATAACTTGAAAAGAAAAATAACCCCAAACAAAGCAATGATATGAATTGCCGCTGACAAGTTGTACAAAACTAAAATAAATCAAAGCGAGATTTTTTCCGTCAGCCCCCTCTTACCCCCTCCCTCCTTTCCCCTTCCGCTTTTTAAAGTCAGAATGATAGCTAGTAACTTAATTGTTTGTTTTTCTGGCTTGATTAATTGATATGGACTTGACTTAAAATTTGTTGCTGCTGCGCACAGCTGGTGAGTATTCTCACTGATCTGGTGTGTGACCATAAGGAAGTTTTGGTTTACTTGACTTCTTCCGTTCCACAGATGTCAAAAACGGAGCATACACTGCCCTAAACACGACTTCTGTTTAAGTGTCATGGTTTTAAATAGAACGCCAGAATTCGTTCTCTCGAACATAAAGCCGCTTCCGCAGTATTGCAACTGACACTGTGAATGAGACATAAGATACATGCATGCTGTTACGAAATGACTTCATCATCCAGTAAGCATGAAAAGGAGTTTTGGGGACGCAGCTTTACAACGTACACTGACGGCTGTATCAGACTTGGCGAAAAGCTTGTAGTACATTTGCTGATTGAAGCGACAATGTTTTGGTCCTTTTCAAGCGCAATGGTCCAGCGACTTACGGCTAATACTCAGATGAATCGGTGAAAGGAAACAACTAGGCCTACAACTGCTTCCGGTGGACCAGTGGCCCCTTCCGTGAAAAACGTTGACTGTAGGCATATAGCATTATACCGGACCAAAGACGGACTTACTATGTGCATAGAGAGTGCAGAGGAAGGGTTAATGGCAGAAAGTGTCAGGTTATAAGAGAACTCGCAAGGGTTAACAGATACATAGGTCCCACTGCAATTTGTTTAATGCAATCCTTTTCTCCTTTAGACTGTGTTTCAAACGTAAAATGACGAATCCACAAATCCCCCAACCAGTCACCTGAGAAGCAGT
This sequence comes from Conus betulinus, assembly GCA_016801955.1. Lineage (NCBI taxonomy): Eukaryota > Metazoa > Mollusca > Gastropoda > Neogastropoda > Conidae > Conus > Conus betulinus. Next base: position 511,408 of record JADBJO010000905.1, on the reverse strand, counting down.
CTGGAGGTTGTCTATACCAAGAAATGGCATTTACATACAAATTATGTCCGAAGCTGCTTCACACCCAACTGTTTACAAGAAAACTGGCCTCATTACCAACGTCTCAGAGGGTGTCTCCCCAGTAAAATAATAGAGAAATGCCAATTTTCGTGACGCTGCATTCAGAAATTCCGAAAGTACAAGACCCGAAACATAACACACACACACACACACACACACACACACACACACACACACACACACACACACACAAGGAGTATGCGTCCATTCAAGTGGCAAGCACTGAAACTTTCTGTTCCTTTTTAAACAAACATGTCCGACAACAAAGAATTCAACGTTTGGACATCTCGGTAGACATTCTGGCCTATTCAAACAGATCAGCAGCCCGTAAAGACACATCGTATTGCTGTTTTTGATTGTGCTTCTTGTTCGGTGAATGGTATAAACTCAAATAATCCGAATGTGGCGCAAAACGCAGGACGCAGTGTACGAATCAACGCACGAAAACAAAAATTTTACCGACTCCGAACAAATGTTTATCGGAACACTTTGACTATGCCTGCATTATCAACCATTTCAGCCAGCCTTAATCTCTTACAGGTCGTGTAGGCCTAAAGCAATGGAGAGTTAGGGTCCACCTCACGGCAAGAGCAGCCAGAAGCACTCTGAATTCGAATTAAAAGAAGCTTTTTCTGCAAGCTTCTTCTCCTCCCCATGAGCTTCACATTAGGAAACATAAACCTGACGACGACTCTGTCTACTGTGCTTAACTTACAGCTCTGGTTTCTGACATCAAGATGGTCCATTCATTTCTGGTCTTCTCACTCAAATTGCCTTCTGCTCTTGAAGCCATTATTGACCTCAACACAAACTGTCTTGTGCCCCCGGAATGTCATAAGCTGTACACCACTCTTAGATATGATGATATACTTTTATGGACCCTTTACATGCCAGCTTTCAAGGCAGCTAGACTGCTGGTGGCTTTGGCAAGAATGCCACGAGCCTACTTTTCATTCTTTTCACAGATCTCCAACCCAAAGTTGACGTCTATTCAACAAACGAACAAACAAACAGAACAGAAACAAAAAACCACTCTTGGCAAAGTGACGTGAATGTAACATCCCCCAGACCCATCCGGATGAGTTTCCTGCATGTAAGCTTGCCGGACCTGTCCTTGCATGATGGAAGTCAGTGTGTCGTGACTGGTGATACATCACGGCGTGTTCAGAGCGTGGTCCTGCCCGATGCTGATGCCAGCGTCACCGGGTGTGTGTGCGTGTGTTCAGCGGATGAGTCCAACACGTCGCTGGCCAGTCAGGTGGGGATCCTGGGGGCCATGTGTGACCAGGCCAAGGCAAACCCCAGTCTGGAGGACCTCCGCATCCTCAACGAACAGCGGGAGCAAGCCCGCACGACGGGCCGCCTCAAAGAGATCATCGACAGGGAGGAACGCAACCGCTCCAAGTTTGAAGAGAACAAACAGCGAGGTATGTATGACAAAGCAGAAAAATACAGTATATTATATTATACATAGGGAGAAGGAATATAGCTTTAAGTATGAAGGGAACGAACAGAGAGAGATGTAAGATAAAGCAGAAACTATGTTATACATATGGAAGAACGACAAATTTGAGTCTGAAGAAAAAAGAAAACGGCGAAGTATGTACGACAAAATAGAAAAAGTAAAGTATATTATGCATAGGGAGACAGAACATAGCTTTAGACACGAAGAGGACAAAACAGCGAGGTATGTGCCACAAAGTGAAAAAAGTGTATTCCAAATAAGGAAGAACGACAGCTTTGAGTCGGCAGAGAAAAACACGGCAAGGTGTGTGCGAAAAAGTAGAAAAGTACAGTATATTATACACCCGGAGGAAAGAAACAGATGCAAGTTTGAAAAGAACAAACAGCGAGGTATGTACAAACAAGACGAAAATAGTAGCCTACAGTGTATTGTGAACAGGGAGGGAAATGTTCACTTCAAGACTGAAGACAACAAATGACGAATTATGTATGAATAAAGACTAAATAGAACAGTAGTCTAAAATGAAGACAGAGAGGAACTCGGTCGCACCAGATTTGAAGAGAAGAATCAGCTAGGTGTGGACCAACACATTGAAATAGTAGAACATATCGCAGTTTGAAACAAACAAACAAAAAAACAAACAAAAAAACGCAATCGATTTAAGTATAAAGAGGACAAATGTTCGGGTAGGCCTATAGAAAGACGAGTAGGCAAGGGACTGCGTATTACGGACATAACGGAACTAAACCATACCAGCTTTGAAGAAAATGTACAGTTAGTTACGGACGAGTTGAAATCAGAGCAAGACTGTCAAAGAACAAACCACTTACGGTCAAGCACAAACCATTGACTATCACTCGAGTGACTCATTAGCGACGCAGTGCCTCCTCTGTTGGGTGACCCCTTGACACCCTCAACTGATATTTCCCGTTGGATTGCTGGAACTGGGATAGCGATAGAACGAAACTGGGTGGACCTAGGTGTTGGGAAACTGGAAGGAGCGGTGCGGGAGTAATGCATTGACACTGTACTGAAGATCAGCCAGCAAAAAAGTAATGTTTTGAGTGACGGAATTTACGACCCCAAAGAAAGAAAGAAGTTAAATCACGGTGATACCTATTTGCAGAGATAGTGACGATTTTCAAACATACAAAGTACGCTCCAGTCCACAGGCGAGCACACGTAAACTAGCTCATTTCTTGGTCACCTCGTTTCCTGATTCTAAGATGTGGTGGTGATTTTCAGAGATGCAACAGTCGGTGAGCATCCGGAAGTCCTCTGCTCGAAAGAAAGGTAGGCAGTCGTTTTGTTCACAGGTGCTTGTTTTGGATGAAAGTTCACAGTATTTATGGAAAGTATGAGAAGTAAAGGAACGCAAGAACAAGCCAACAATTCTTCTGTCATCATGATCATGACTTGGCAAATGATTCTTTTTGTACCCCCAGTTCTTAAAGAACAGGGAGTACTTTACAGTACAGTGGAACGAAGAAATGCTGTCTGTGTGTCTGTCTGTCGGTGTGTGTCTGTCCGTGGTCAAAATGTGTTCCACTCGCTCCAGACAAAACTTCTAGGCCGATCTTCCTAAAAATTGGTAGGTATTTTCATTATGGGTGACGGATGATGCCCGATGTTTTATTTTACCATTATAGCCGTTACTAACGGCTATAACGCCCCCTACGGTTTTTCTTCTTTTAAGGAATCTTAGAAAGTGCATGGCCGATCTTTCTGAAAATTTGCTATAACGGCCCCAAACAGTTTTTCTTCCGTTACTAACGGCTATAAAGGCCCCCTAACGGTTTTTTTTTTTTATGGAATATCTCAGAAAGTAGTTGGCTGATCTTTATGAAAATTTGCAGTTATCTTCATCATGGGTCACAGATGATATGATGGCCAATGTTCTATTTTACCGGAATAGCCATTACTAACGGCTATAACGGCCCAAAACGGTTTTTCTTCCTTATGGAATATCTGACGCGTATTCAAGATAAACTGGGAGTACGTTTATATGCTTTGCATCTTGTCTTTTTCTTTCAAGGAAAGAGATAATTGTGCTTGGTAGCATAAAGAACAGGGCTTCAAATATGAATATCAGACTCCTCACTGATACCAAATAGGGTCCATGAAGCTGTGTCCTGTGAACAGACCTGGCTGTTTCGCATGGCTGTGGTACGATACAGGCCAGTGTTGCTGGTGGTTTCAATGGTATATTGTCAAGGGGAAGAAGAGGAAGGTTTATGAGAGAAATATGTCAACTCACGAGCGTATGTATACAAAAGGATGAGCAAAACTGGAAGGAAGAATGATGTAATCATAGATACAAACCACTTCTGTCACCTTTCAGCCAGTTGCAACTGTAGATCATGAGAGAGAGAGAGAGAGAGAGAGGGAGGGAGGGAGAGAGAGAGAGA
>JADBJO010000905.1:492475-502475 GCA_016801955.1 Conus betulinus | reverse complement strand
ACCCTGGATCACTGCTGAACCTGCCATTCTAAACAAAGTACCATAAGCCAGTTGTATAGGTAATGTCATTTAAGGCATCTGAAGAGCTTGTATCCCTGCTATTTATACTGCTGACAATTGTGATATTGTCTGTTATCACCCTGATATGCCTGTTTTTCAGCTTTCCTCTTTCGTCTTCTATAAGGCTGATATATTTGTCTTGTTCTCAAGTATGGATTATTGTATTGTTAAGACAATAGTCCATCTTTAACAGCTGTAAAAGTGGTACAGCTTTTTCGTTATAGCTTGAGCAAGGTCACTAGTTGTGTAGGTGTTCTCACCGAGCTGTTTTTCACAACCAAATTACATACTACAAGTCCTTTCGACACTGAGTACGACTTTAATGGTGACTAAATATTTGACAAACCCGAGACACTGTGTTCTGGTAGCCGGCTGAAGAACAGATGTGTCTGGGTGAACAACAAACGTCGCGGCTGAAATAACTCCATGGTGTCTGGGTCATTTCTCATGCAGATGGTCTTTGTGCACCCTATCAACAAAAAAGTCGTCAAAAAACAACCAGGAAAGAAAACTAGAGATACGTGATCGTTTATTCTAGGAGAAACAAAGGCAAATTTTAACAGCTTTATGAGAATGATCTTACTAAAAGCCATTGTGTAATGCTTTGGATTCAATGATACAAGAAAAAAAACGTAGTGGGTGGTGGTAATGATGATCGTAGTTATACGTGGGGATGTTTGCTAATGATTGCAATGATGGGAAAGAAATGGAAGTGATCAATGGGTGAAAGGCTATCATTGCTGCTGGAAAAAAGAAAAAAAAAGAAAAAGAAAGAGAGGGCAGGGGTGGGGGGCGAAGCTCATATCTCTCCACCTACGTATACGTATGCACAGGGAGGAGGGGAGGGAAACTCATGCAAAGAGTATTATTGGAAAAGTAAACAGAACTGTTGGATAGTGATCACTGTCGTAAGTGAAATAATGTGTTGGCATTAATATGATAATGCTGGTTGGGAAGAAATGGAAATGATCTATGACAAAAGGCGTAACATGTCTTAAAAACAAACAAAACAAAAAGAGCATTCACACACAAAGGGGGAAAACATGTAAACAGTATTATTGGTGGATGATGATCTTATTGAAACTGCTTGTGAGAAGTGAGATAATGTTGTTATTTATATAATTGTATAACCAGGTAATAATACTAGTTGGAAAGAAATGGAAATGATCAATGAGAAAAAGGTAAAATGTCAACAACTACCGAAATAACCACCACCACCACCCACCACCACACACACACACACACACACACACACACACACACACACACACAAACACACACACACACACACACACACACACACACACACACACACACACACACACACACACACAAAAGGATACCCACACAAAACAGAACTAATAGGTGGTGATCATAATGATAATACATGTAGTTATATGTGGGGATGTGGTACAGATAATAGTAGTTGGAAAGAGAGACTTGAAAAAAAGGAAAGAAGAAAAGGGGGGGAGGGGGGGCAGGGGAGTGGAGAGGGACAGCTCACATCTCTCTGCCTACAATTTCATACACAGTGGGAGACATGCCTTCATTAATGCTATATATACATGGGGAACCTGTGCATTTATAGCACTGACTGACTCATAGCACTGACTCTCATCACAAATGAGAGCTTTACGGCCTGTGTTGGACAGAAAGATGCCTATCGTAGTGTGGCATCCATGAAGAGCACAGGACATTGCTCTGGTTTCCCTGGAGGGACGAACTCGAGCTGATTCCGAGTAAGAGCAGCCTACCTCTTGTACCTGAAGACCTTGCTGATAGCGTGCATTTCCTTGAAACCTGCCTTCTTAGGTGCTACCAGTGCCAATGATACAGTTCATCTTGCAGACATCTTTCAGTGTTGCAAACAGGCAGTCTCCAAACAACTGGTAATTTATAGAAACGGAATAGTCATATTTCTGTAGAAACTGTTTTCATGCAATTTGATGCCATTGCGTCTGTGCAATGAAGTGTCACGCTGAACCTGGCCGAAAATTGCCAAGCACTGGTGCAGCATTTGTCAGCCCCGACCTTCTGCACATGGCTGGCTGCTAGATATATGCACTCATATGTAGTTGCAGCTTTGACCACTGCTCTCTGAGTGCATCTCCGAAGTTATTTTTTATGGCACCTGTTGGTAACTTTGACCATATTCCGCTGTTTACGTAGTAACGACGGTTTAAAGACAATTTACTGGTGAGTTGAAGGCCTAGAACTTCTTTTTCTGCAATGCTAGGGTGCTATCTTCCTCTGTTCTTATAGTTTAAGGTCACAAATATAGACAGTGTATCTCTAAATACTTCTTCTCTTTTTGTAGTTTAGAAAAGATAGATAAATCTGCTTTGCTTACAAGTTAAACTACACTTCAAAGTAAAGAGTACTTGACGATGAGTTTATTCACTAATTGATTTCTTATTCATTTGTTTATTGACAACCTTTCTCTGTCCCGGGCGAGTCGTGATGCTAACATTTTCACCACTTTTTCTTCCCGTGCCTGTCCTCGTCGCTGTGTGGCCACAGTCCACAGATAGAGAAAGCGGGTTGATGGCAGAGTTGAGAGGTAACAGGGACACGACTAAGGCATCATGGAGTTTAGTGAAGCCATTCGCATGGTGTGATGACATCGTCGTTACCAGCCCGAAGAAAATCCAGCAGACACCATCTGTGATTGCCACCTTCCCTATCACGTGGGCTGAAGAATAATAGGGCCTCTTTGAGGGATCAAGTGTTATTCTGTATTTAGGTATTCGTCTGTAGACTGCAGTTTGACCAACCACAATCACTAAAGATAAAAGAAAGTTGACCGTTACGGTAACTGTGAACCATCTGAACTTTTGATTCGGCTCAGTACGATCAAATAAAGCCAGACGACACAAACCAGACTGACCATGTACGCCCCAGTGAGACAGTCCAGGAAAAAAACGGTATCAACGACAACAATATTGCAACAATCCATGCTGCTGTGCAACCTACAGCTGTTAAACGATTATCGACATTCCACGATTTTCTAATAAAGCAAATAACTGCAATATGATCCAAAACAGGAAACAAATAATCAAAACGGACGTGGCATTGGACAGAATCGATAAAAAGCCAGCCACCTTGCAAGTCACACTGCTTGTCCAGGATTTTTCAATCTGGATGTACGTTAACCGTCCATTAAGTAAGGCATCTGCCACCACTGTAATGCTCACGTGAATTCCCATACAAAATTAGCAAATTGAAAATGAGCAATGGCATTCACCAAATTGCTTCCAAACATGGCATGGAGTGTAAACGATATGATCAAACAAAACAAATTCCCTAAAATGGCACATACGCATATCAACCAAAAGAAAACCCTGTGCAGCCCTGATGGTAACAGTGTTGTGCATGAAGGAAGTATGGTATCAGGTGCAAAACACTTCAAACCGTCTGACTCTTTGGGGTGTATGCTCCCACAGCAAAGTCTGTAGTTTGATGAAACAATTCTTCTTAAATGTTTTGATCCGGAAAATAAACTATGCGGAAAGTTTACCACCGGATTTTCTAGTATATCAAATTCAGTCAGTAATGGAATATTCTTAAAACCAATAGATCCAATGGTTTGTATGGCTGAAAACGATGAATTCAAACTCGTCACACGAGGTAGATATATAGATAAAATGCTGCTCAGTGTCTTAAAGCTTGTTTTAGAAATGTCAATATGTTTCAATGTTCGGTGAATGGGCTGGAAATTGGTACGTGACATTTGGTTCACAGGATTGTTTTTTAATACCAAAATCTTTAAATTGAGTAAATAAAGTAAGACGCTTACGTTTACAGTTCTCACCTGATTGTTGGCAAGATCTATGAGCTGCAAATTGTCAAGCTTGATTTGTGAAATGTTACCAAGAGAGCAGTAAGACAAATGAAGTCGAATAAGGTAAGTATTTTTAGTAAAATAACTCAATGGCATCATCGAATCTGTGGCGTCAAGATACCTCAGATGAAGAAAACGGTCAACAGGAAAAGAGTGACGACACATGAAGGAGTGACCTAAACACAGACAGCCTGAAGGGCAGGTCCTGTCACACATCAGTTCATCATCCCGCTGTGGACACTGACCCCACCCATCACACAGATGAATTTCATGCATACAGACTCTGGAAGCACGACAAGAATAGAATCCAGCACACGTTACACTGTCACAATCTTGTTCATCCTCTCCGTACGTACAGTCAGAAAATGCATTGCATCGAGTATAGAGAGGAAGACAGTTCAACAGCTCAGCAGTACAACGGTAGTGGCTGTCAGGACAAGGTTCGTCAGTTTTCATTAGCTTCTGTGTGAAATATCCAGAACCGTCGAGGCTGATATAAAATTGTCCTATCTTGTCTCCATCACTGGCTTTGCTGCAGTAAGGACACGGATTGCTCTGGTCTTCAATGCAGTCAGTTTCATCTGAATCGTCCAAGCAGTCTGAGTAGTCATTGCAGCGTTGGTTATTTAACACATACTGACCATTAGAACACTGAAACCCCTGGCGTGGAGGGTGTTCACAGAATGACTCATCACTGTTATCTGGACAGTCCTGACGGAAGTCACACACCAGCGTGTACTGTACTGTTGTCACGTCATCATCACACCTAAACATGGCGTCACTGGAGAATGTGGATCTGTCAGAAAGAACTGCCTTAGACTTCTGTGAGTCAGTCATGTTCAGGACCATGCAAAACTGAGAATACCTTCGCTTCCTACATTGACTCTTAGGGTCACAGGACAAGAATGTGTGTGTTGTGTGATTACTTAAACACAGAAGTAACAACTGAGACGTGTTTGGCAATCTACGTTGGAATGGCTGTGTTTTAGTTAGTGTAATGCTTGAAGGAAACGTAATGGATGAGTGTAATTTTATTTCACACAGTGCACGGCTATGTAATCCAAGTCCTTCTTCATATGGTAAAACAATAATCTTATCGAATGTCAAATACTTAAAGGTTCTTGGTGCGGAATACACCCGTCCTTCCCTATGGTGATTCGTATAGTAGATCAGGGTGTTGTCCGCCCATTTACGAAACCTGCTGTACGGAACGGTTGTTTTGACCCACCCAGTTGTGTAACCATAAGCCACCCCACCAAATGTCAAAAACTTTTTAACAATATGAAGAGCATCTTCTTGCTCCTGCCGTGTTTTAAATGAAGCCAGAATTCCTCCAATCGCCTGACAGTCATAAGAAATCATCTTGAAACTTGTTACAGTCTGCACTGTGATTAATTTGAAACATTTGTTACGTGAAGCCACCATCCCCTGACATCCAGGACTGCTGAAGGGACAGTGTTCTGTTTCATCACGTCCGTCCTCACACTCTGGTTTTTGATTGCAGTACAAGTGGCTGTGAAATTTAGAATAATGACTTACTGAGCAGTTGAACAGACCACTGGGCAATTTGGGTGGCTGATCGTTCACAGATAATACTGCAAAATATATTTTAGACCAGCGTGTTCAGCAGAATTATAGAGAAACAATTATTTTAAGGCATGACGTCACGAGGACAGATGCTGGTGAAAAACAGTCCATACACACATAGGTAACACACAGCTGAGATGAATTGAGTGTTGTGTAAATTAGATTCAGCTTTGATCTCCATTTTTCAGAACAGTATTCGGGCCTTAGTGCCTGCTGAATACTGAGAATGACAGCATTTTTCAGGAGACACTTTCAGTTCTGTTTCATACTTCTTATATGTGTCAGGAAGCTGTGGGACTATTACATGCCAGAATACTCAGATGAATATTCTGTAATTACACTGATGCTTTGTGCCGTATGGATATCGACATTAACAAAAGATTTGTTCATAGATAGGACTTGCAAACAACGTGTGTTGGAATGAAAAAAGAAATCCTCAAGGAGATGGCTAGCGCAGTATAACCGTTTCTTTGGTAATGTTCGCGTTAAATGCCTTTGTAGCTCTTCATCACATGCGAGTAAATATGTAAAAATCTCGCCAGACTCACACCAATGAGAACTTAACTGGATACGTGCCAACACGTACAAATCCCGAGGAACATTTATTTGTACCTGGCAAAAAGTGGTGAAATCGTCACACTTCCCATGGACGACAGTCTGGTCAGCTTTGAACAGAACTGGACTAAAACTACGGCGCATACTGTCACAATCTGTTGTATTCCTCTCCAAAATTGTGATGTTGGTTTGGTTCATGAAGTATGTTGCACCTGGACAGGTGTCTTTGATCTTCATGATAATGTTGCTCTTCTTGTTTTCGTCTGCCATGTAAGGAACACACACGCGCGCTCGCGCACGCTCGCACACACACACACACACACACACACACACACACACACACACACACACACACACACACACACACACACACACACACACACACACACACACACACACACGTACGCACACGTACACACACACACACACACACACACACACACACACACACACACACACACACACACACACACACGTACGCACACGTGTACACACACACACACACACACACACACACACACACACACACACACACACACACACACACACACACACACACACACTAATATGATAACAAGGGAAGTAATTTCTCTTCTCGGCCCATTTGGGAAAAAGGCAACATCAAGGTGAAAGACACAGGGTGGGTAGGAAGGTAAGGAATATGCGTGCGTGCGTGCGCGAACACACACACACACACACACACACACACACACACACACATATATATATATATGGATATACATATATATATATATATATATATGTATATAGAGAGAGAGTGGAGGTACATATATATATATATATATATATATATCTATATATATATATATATATATATATATATATATATCCAAAAAAAAAAAAATACACAAGGACAACAAGCTGTCGTGGTTATAAATGAAATTTTTGGCTTTATTTGCTTCGTCAGCACATGACATCGTCTCTGAGTGCCAGCAGGTAAGGTAGTGAGGGAAGAGACGTAAATATTTCAATATGACGTAGTATAAAACAAATTACGTACTAGAATGATACGTAACTCGACAGACGTGTCACAGGTAGTAATCTGATGAATGAAAGCTGTGTGTGTGTGTGTGTGTGTGTGCGGGCGCGCGCGTGTGTGTGTGTGTTTGTGCGTGAGCGCGTGCGCGTGCAAGGACGAGTGTATGCGCTCGTGTGTGTGTGTGTGTGTGTGTGTGTGTGTGTGTGTGTGTGTGTGTGTGTGTGTGTGTATGGTCTTCAATTTAATGTCTATTCACGTTATATGGTCCAGACACAGAAAATAGAAGAACGCAGCAGCACTTAAAAATATACCAAGTAGCATCCAATAAAGATACAGCATCTGCGTCTCTTTACAGGTATGTAAAAATCGGACCCCGAGTCAATGCCATTGTCACATATTATTGAGGACTTACTTAAAATTTCATCCAGGGAAAATTCAGCTAAAGCAAGTAAAGTCTTTAAAAAACAAACAAACAAACAAACAAAAAAAAAAAAAACAACAACAACAAAAAAAAAAAAACATTCACATCTTAGTACTTTCTGCATATTTGATATCTTTTCGCCACAGCTTTTTTTATGTCATTTGTAAATTTTGTTTTAAAAACCATTAAGTTTAAGTCTGTGGATCAAAGAGGTCATTGGCCTTACATGAAGTGTGTTTGTGTGTGTGCGTGCGTGTGTACGTGTGTGTGTGTGTGTGTGTGTGTGTGTGTGTGTGTGTGTGTGTGTGTGTGTGTGTGTGTTTGAGAGAGAGAGGGAGAGAGAGAGAGACAGAGACAGAGAGACAGTGAGATTGTTTTGTTAAATCATCCTCATAACTTTATAATATGTGTCAGTTTTCAGGATAGCCTCCCCACCCCCACCCCCCACCCATATATATATATATATATATATATATATATATATATATATATATATATATATATATATATATATGGAGAAATAGTGATGTTCAGGAAGTTAACTGACTGTGAAATGGTGTAGGTCAATTTGATGGATGGATGGAAGGTCTGAGCAAAGTTGAGGAAATTGCAGAGGTCATGTTCTGGCATGGATGTGGCTCCCAATCCATCATCTATGTATCTTTTGTACAGCTCTGGTATTGGGCCTGTGTAAGAGGTTAGTAGGCGGTGTTCTAGGTGTCCCATGAAGAGACAGGCATTGGATGGTCCCATTTTGGTTCCATAGCAACACCATTGATTTGTGAGAATGTATGGTTGTTAAATTCAAAGGTGTTGAGGGTGAGGACTAATTCTGCAAGTCTGACCAGTGTAGCTGTGGGAGGGTGTTGTTGGCTAGGGGGCCGCTTGTTCAGAAAGAATGCGAGGGCCTTCAGTCCATCAGCATGAGCGATGGAAGTGTAGACAGAGACGATATCAAGTGTAAAGAGGAGGCTGGGTTGGAATGTGGGATCTGTGTTGTATGAATTAATCATGTTGAGTGTACGGGTTTTGTCTCTGAGGTCTGTGGGGAGGCCTTGTACTATGGTTTGAGGAGAGAGTCTAAGTACTGTGAAATGTGTTCTGTTGGGCCGCTGCATGCAGACACAACGGGTCTGCCAAGTGTATTGGTTTTGTGTATTTTAGGGAGCAGGTAGAAGGTGGGTTGTTTGGTGTCTATCGTTATGAGGAGTTTGGATGACTTCAGTAAGTTGCTATGTTTGATTTCTTGTTTAACTGTGATTGAGATGAGTTTCTGGTGTTGAGGGAGGGGTGATGCTGTGAGTGGTGTATAGAAATTTGTATCTGACAGTTGTCTGTGTGCTTCTTTTATGTACAGCTGTTTGTCCCAGACCACCACTGCACCCCTTGTCTGCTGGTTTTGATGACAATGTCTTGTCGTTGTCTCAGTGATTCAAGGGCTTTTTGTTCATCCTGTGAATGGTTGGAATGGCGGACAGGTTTGGATTTCACTTGAGGGATTTCTTTTCTGCACTTTTTGATGTAGAGTTCAACTTCAGTGATTTGTCAAGAGGTGTCTGGCGGAGTACTGGAGTTTGAAAAAGGTGGGTAAAAATGTCTGAACTCTCATCATGCCCATAGCCACTGTTTCAAGATTCAGGCAGCTCATCCATATACACAAACAACTCACTCACAATCACTGCAACCAGATCAAGCAAGACAAGTTATCGAAATTACAAAACAAATACAAGGCAAACCTCCCGACCCAGTTGAATCCCCCTACACACAACATTGATCCCCCTATCACCCACGAGCAACACCGCCACCTTGTTAGCTACATCCCTGACAATCTTACGCTCACCAATGATGAAAGATCAGTCTTGGCAAAAGGTCTCAAATTTATTCCCATTTAGCCTACCACCAACAAATATCAAAATCATGTTGATGTTGCAAGATTCTTTAGAAAATAAAGATGGATGGCTGCACTTGACAATGTACCTAAACCCCCACTACAAGAGAGCTCAGACATTTTTACCCACCTTTTTCGAACTTCAGTACTCCACCAGCCACCTCTTGACAAATCCACTACTCCAAACCCAACTGCGAAATCTGCTCTCTCACGAAACCAGACACCATCCTACATGGCCCCACAGGCTCATTCACCATTAAACGCACTTTCTCCCGCCAGGGCCACAACACTGTGTATGCCATCCACTGTCAGCTGTGCGGGAAGATCTATGTAGGTGAGATATCTCGCACACTTGGGACGGACATCTCTGAACACTTGGCCAACATCCGCCACCATCAGCCCAACCAGTCGCTCTACACTTCAACCATGCCCAACACAACATCAACCATGTTAAAGTCCTGTCCATTTGGCAATCAAAGAGTGGCAACTTGGAACGCCTTATGCAGGAATTTCATCTTATCACCAAACTGGGCACCCTCCATCATGGCCAACATCCAAAAGTGGGTACATGAACCCTCCATAGCCTCAAGATTCAGGCTCATCAACATCCAAAACTAGTAAGTACAAGTTCATTCCACCTCTGCAGCA
>JADBJO010000905.1:452475-487475 GCA_016801955.1 Conus betulinus | reverse complement strand
GTGTGTGTGTGTGTGTGTGTGTGTGTGTGTGTGTGTGTGTGTGTGTGTGTGTGTGTGCAAAGGTGCTCGTGCTCGTGAGTGTGTGTGTGTGTGTGTGTGTGTGTGTGTGTGTGTGTGTGTGTGTGGGTGCTCGTGTGTGTGTGGTGTGTGTGTGTGTGTGTGTGTGTGTGTGTGTGTGTGTGTGTGTGTGTAATTTTTAGTTATGCGTGTGCACTTGGTGTGATATCAGACGACAAAAAGCCACAGGGGAAATAGGGGGAGGAGGTGATGAAGCGTGGGGTATGTGGAAGGCAAACACAGAGATGTGGTTGGGAGGAGGGTGGAGGCAGAGGAAGTGTATAACAAGTGCCATGTGCTGATGGTCACGTAAAAGCATCAGTTCGTGTGTTTAGGGTCACTCATGTCTGTCTGTCTTAATTCATCAATCATGTCGAAAATTAACTTCATATGGTTTTGAGTGGGGTTGCAACTTATACCAAAATAAACAATATTATATACCAAGAGAACAGAGTCTAGGCAATGTGAAACTATTTTTTATAAATCAGGATGACAAAAAATTCCAAAAATGTTCTATGTAGTGTGTGCAGAGAGAACCGCAATGAATTCTTTTATTGTGCTGCATGCAATGATGTCTGCTGTCATACGCTGCGCACGAAGTCCAAAATGTTCTTGGATAATTTCCTTCTGAAAGTGTTTATTTGTCATCTGCGTGTTAGGTCAGATTGTTTTCTGTTCAAACGAAGGTTTGCTTTTTAGAGGGATGGTGCCAAAATGCGTTTTATAGTTATCGAATGTCGTGAGTGAGCTCTGGAAGTGCTTTCCAGCACATGATTTTACTCAGGGGTATTGTTTTTGTAAGGATAGGGGGAACATAAAGACACAGAACTTGAGTGCAGCATTACGACATTCGAAGCATCTGTGTCTGCTTCATCAGTTTATAATAAAAGCAACAGTGAGAAGGTATTCCGCAAAAAAAAAAAAAGTTATTTCAGTGCTTATTAAAATTAGTGTATGGATTAAATGACTTATTTCAATTATCATTTCCAGTCGTCCGTGAAAATTTGATAACTGCAAAGGTTGAAGCACCTCCTTTGAATCGAGAGGCATGAGACTTCAAAATATACTTCGTAGTAAAAGCTGTTGAGATGACGTACATTTAAAATTGCTGAGCTCAGCCGTAAAAAACCGATTGTGATTGCTCAAATGTGAAAGGACTTTTTCTATTTTCAAATCAGGTGCAAGGTATGCCGATCCCATCTGTTTATTTATTACTGATCCATCAGTGCACGCTTTTATGTAATTTGAATATTTTCCTTCAATGTATGATTCAAAATAGCATGCTATAATATTCATATTTTCGTCCTGTTTTAACTGTTATGATCGACGTTAATTGAAGGTTTCACACACGCACACACACACACACACACACACACACACACAACACAACACACACACCACACACACACACACACACACACACACACACACACACACACACACACACACACACACACACACACTCACTATTTCTTCATGGAAGAAAACGGTCACACAGAGTCCTCCATAAGAACTATTCCAGACCCATTCATGATTTCAGGAGTAAATGTTGCTCGAACATTTTAAGAGAAAATTTATTTCACTCTTTAAGTTAATCAATATCAAATCTAAGTTTGATTTGTTTCCAAATAAGACAATGCTGAACCATTTCTTAATTAAAAAAAAAAGTAGTAAACGCAACCTTTCTATGTTCCTCAAGAGGTAAGATTTTGGCCCCGTTTTTTTGTATGTACGGACAAATGACGCTTCTCCGGAACACCTCATACCAGTTACAGTGCCTTGCATTATACTTTGTAGGTTTTTCAGTTACTTGCATTATACTTTGTATGTTTTTTTCCAACTACGTTTCGGCAGATTAGAATATTGTTTGTTTGTGCATATCTTCAGAGATTTATATCGATAGACCTATGAGGGTGGATCTTGTCTCCGTGTTTGATGATTAATGATATTCAGGAAATTTTTAAGGCTTTCTCCTTCTTGTCCATAGATTTTGTACGTGCTGATTCCAGCTAGTTTTTCAGTAAGATGTACTTCTGAAAAGTGGTTGACATTTTATGTTTGAGAAAGAGTAGCGCCCAACGTGACAGTTGGCATTTTTTTTAAATAGAGCCTGTATTGAAAAGACCGCTGTTAGTTATTTTTTGTTGTAGTAGTTTGTTTAATCCATTTCTATATATTCCAATGTTCTTAATTTCTCTTTGATACGACTGTACGGTATAATAATTGTATATTACAGGCTTTTTTTCTTTTTTTTTTTATAATTTCGTCCATCCACACGGAGATATCATCATCACATATTGAATCTGTCACGTGGGTCTAGGGGTCCAAAGGGAAGGCTGTCTCGAACACTCGCGAACGCGCCAACAACAGACCACCAAAGATTTCACATTCACACTCCTTTATTTAAACATGCGACAAATGAGAAAAGGAACGGGAATGGGGTAGGTTAAGCTAACTAATCTAGAACGAAAAGGATTCCCGAACTACACCCTCCCTCCTTACCACCTAAACCCGATAAGTCAAAGGGCAGGAGAGATGAAGTGGGAAGAAGGAAGGCGCCAAAATCTTCAAACTAAAGCATGACAAACGATGAGGAAGAGAACAAAACGACAGGAGAGGAAGGTAGAGACAAGAAAACAGGACACAACAACATGCGCTCGCCTCTTAACCCACACAACGATTTCTTAACATTGTCCACGTCCCCGGGGTGGGGGTTCCGGTTGGAAATGGTCCCACGATGTCCGTTGGAATGTCCGAGTCAGAGGAGGGGTGGAGTGAAAAGGTGGTGGCCTGTCCTCGAGGCCGACGATCCGCCCCTGGAAACACAGCTGTAGCACACCATAACTACTTGGACTGGCCATGTTTTTTTCTCTAAAGTAGAGGACAGTGGGTGAGAGGCCAGTCGTGCACATAAACTCACACTCATCTAGCCACAGATTCACACAAGAAGATGATAGCCAAGGAACCCTCTTTTATTAGCCAGAGAGGGGGAAGAAGCCAGAAGAGTAAAGAAAGTGGAGAATATAGGACAGGTACGATGGCCACACAAAGGTACTCTCACACACTTTACCTCCCCCTGTCCAGGAAAAAAAAAAGTGTGGAGAGGAGGAAACATGGGGGGGGGGACTCCTAAAACGGTGCCCACGCCCTCAAGATTTCAGAAAATACCATTTCCTTCTGCACCAAAAGAAAAAAACACTGCGCACACAATACTATGACATCCAAAGGAAATAATTATTCCCACGCAAAAACCGGCTGGACTCTAATGAATTAATGTCTTCCCACTACTTACATATGGAATGGTCATAGTCGTCGGTATCGACTACTGCAACGCCTTCTTAACCCTTACCCAAACAGCTGGTGAATAAGGAGTTCTGGTGGCCACGGCAACCTCGACCTCACGGACCGTCCACTACGCCGACGGCCGCGACGACGGCTTCCGGAAACGGTGACGCCTCTAGCTGGAAGACAGTCCGACCCAAGGCCGATGTCAATAGGGTAGCGTCGACACTGACGCTGGTACCTGGCCACCAGATGTCACCAAGACTGCAGGGGAGGGCAGCGGTAGTGACGGCGCGAGTTGGAGGTGATGAGGAGTTCTTCTAGGTCCAAATTAGGGAGAGGATGGTTTAGACAGCTCGGGTACTGCTAGGTGATGTTCAGTGTAGTGCAGTACTTCAGGCAGCGGCCTTCACCCAAGAAGGCGATCCATAAAACGGGGACCCCGTCCCCGCCACCCGTCGAAGGATGTCTCAGGTGCCTCCAGCAACGAAGCCTGACCCTCGGCTCAACGATGACGTCGAGGGCGGAGGACACGGAGGTCACGAGCCTCCTGGATGTCTGCTTCTTCTTGTTCCCTCGGCTGCTGTCCCTTCTCTAACTTCATAAACACTTTCATTCCACTTCTTCACCTTCGTGACGTAGGCGCAGCTCACCAAACAACAACACACACCCCCGATCGCTGGGCAGTGGTTGGTCACCTACCGTCACGTGGGCTGGGTTCTAATGAGCTGAACTAACCCTGCAGCACGTGCTCCGCTTAGAATGCGGGACACTCGCTGTGCCGCCATCAAGAAAAAAGGAGGGAAGGCAGAGAAAAAAAAAATAGTCAAAACATGCCACGGTCCTCTCAACCCGTGACAGAATCAGATGTAGATACTTTGCCAGGCAAGTCATTCATTTAAAACGAAAATGGAAGGAAAGCTACAGTTTACCTTTGTGGGATTCCCATTGTAAGACTTTTTTTTCCCCAGATGAACTATTTTCAATTTTTCTGTGACTTCCTCTACTTTTTGAGAAGCATTTAATAAAATCAAATTAGGTCGTTGATGTTCTTCCACCAACTCCGCATCGTTTCGCCAAACTGAAGGCGAAAGAAGAACATGATCCTGTATGCAGTGCTACTGTGGCACAGCTCTGTAGAAGGGGTGGCCAAGAAAAAAACTCTCATAAGGAGGAACTTTTTGTACTTTAACTGAGGGAGGAGTCTTACCGCACAAGATGGACTGCTGCTGTTTTGATGCAGAATAGACATTCCAGAGGAGTCTGGACTGAGCAATTTAAACCGCATCACTTAGGTCATGACTTGTGATCGTGAAATGCAGAGCACTTGCCAGATCTGGACTCTGCAAGAGATCAAAGGTCTGATGAAAAACTGCGCGACACGCGAGGGGAGAGGGAAAAACAGACCAGAACCACTCCAGCCCTCTACAGTCTAAGATTTTTTCATGGCAGAAGTTGGATTGATCTGACATGGCTGATCCTTCTTTTTGTGGTTGATCATTTTTCCAGATTTCCAAAAGGTGGCTTATCTTCACTCGTCTACTTAATCATAATCAGTCATTGGTCACCTCAAAAATATTTGCTAGGCATGAGGGCCAGATAGAGAAATATCCGACATTTGTTGGCATCCATCTGTCTTGAGTAACAATGGTGTTGCGCCCTGGATCAGTCAGTTGTGGAGTTACAGCGCCTGCTGTGGCGAAGATCCCGATCCTTGAGCGGCAGACTCTGTTGCAGTTGCTGCGGGTGCCGACCTAATTCTTCGCCGTCTACGGCGCCTCAGTTCTTCCCACTGGGCCTCTCTCCTCTCCTCTGCTTGCTTGATGTGGCCTTAATGGTGGACAGCTAGCTGACCCGGTCTGAAGCTATTGTGTCCCAGGTCTGCAGAGTCGAGGCTGCCTGCCCTCAGGTCGCGCTTGCATACATTCAGGTAGCGTTGGTCGGGCCGTCCTGTGGGTGTGGAGCCTGTAGCCAGCTTGCCGCACAGCATGTCCTCTGAGTGCAACCATTGTCCATGCCACTGACACATGCCCACCAACGGAGGCGTTTCTGTGTCAGCATGGCAAACATGCTAAGCATCCCTGCCAGGGTCAGGACGTCTTTGTTAGTGATGCGGTCCTGCCAAGCGGTGCCCAGGAGTCTTCTGAGGCAGCGCAGGTGGAAGGCGTTCAGTCTGCGTTCTTGTCGAGAGTACAGGGTCCGTGCTTCCCTTCCATATAGAAGAGTCCTCAGCATGCAGGTTGGTACACTTTTGATCTTGGTGTTTGACGTTAGCATGTGTTGTCCCAGACCTTTGCTAGACGGCCCATCGCTGTTGCTGCCTCTCCAATCCATACGTTCAGCTTGGTGTCCAAAGAGAGGTTGCTGGTCATAGTGGAGCCCAGGTAAGTAATGTCGTCGACCACTACAAAAGGTGTGATCGCTGATGGAGATTGGGAGTGTGCTGCTGACGTCTTGGCCCCTGATGTTTGTCTTCTTTAGGCTGATTGTGGGGTCAAACTCGATGCAGGCATCAGCAAAGCAGGTGATGAGCCATTGTAGCGCCTCTTTGGTGTGGGTAGTAGGGGCGGCTTCATCTGCAAACACAGTGTACCTAATGAGGACTTTCAGCACCTTCATCTTAACTCGGAAGCGAGCAAGGCTGAAGATGTTTGTGTAGAGGAAGATGCCGTCTTCAGACTGTTGGAAGGCGTGGCGCAGCAACAAGGAGAAGAAGACGTTGAAAAGTGGCGGAGCGAGCACGCACCCTTGTTTAACACCGCTATCGATTGGGAGAGGGTCCGAAGATGAACCGTCGTACTGGACAGTGCCGTTCATGTTGTCATGGAAGGACATGATCATCATCTGGAGCTTAGGGTGACACCCATAGTAGGGTGAACAGGCTTAACCTATCCAACAACAGACCTCAAAATTCGTCCTGGGGATTTTGGATTCACTCATGACACCAGTAGTCTTCATTTTTCACAAAGCAATGGGGCAGCAGATAAAGCTGACCAGGCTGTCAAAGGATTATTGCAGAAACCAGCTGGAACCATAACTGTCGATGCTGAATTTCACCACCTGCAGCCCAGTCTGGTTTCAGTCTCCAAGAAGTGTTAATGCAAGGGCGATTCAGGTCACTGTTTCGGATCTGTTAGCTCCAGAATAGCCATGATGTTCTGCAAGGAGACAAGCAGATCAAAAACAGAAAACGAAATCGGATGTACCTATGGACGTTGCTCTGACAGCACAGTGAAATCAAGTGGCAATGGTTTACGACCATTCATTTCCAAGACCCAGAAAAGACGTCTGCACCAAAAGTGGCGGACGTGTTAAAACTCCAGACTGGACTTGCGAAAAACAAACAAACAAAAAGCTACACACACACACACGCATGCGCATGCGAGCTCGCCTACGCATGCACACACACGCGTGTGCACGCACACACACACACAGAAGAGAGAGAGAGAGAGAGAGAGAGAGAGAGGGAGAGACGCTTTGACGCTTTGACGCTTTGACGATTTATTGCCTTCAGCTTAACAAGCCATTAAGGCAAGGGAGGTACACATACGATTTGGCACATTGATTCATTGAAGTATGATGAAAATAAAGTGTAAGGAAGATAAATAATGATTAAATTAACAAAGTATCAGGAAGTAATGGGTTTATCAAATTGCTCACATTGTTAGAAAGGCACAGATATTTATAACAATGACTAACCCACACGTGGGAAAACAGTCGGAAAACTTCCGTACATAACATCCTTTCCTACACTACCATTTCCACCCGCTTAGTTCAAAAATACTGTTCCCATTCCCTTCACTCGCCTTACACGCTAAACAAAACTAGTAATCGCAAGCTCACATTCTTCCATTCCCCGTTTCTCTCAACCTCACCATCTAATCTGCCAGTTCCCCGACCGCCTGATCGCCCTTCTTCCCTCCCTCCCCCCCCTTACCCGCTCCCCTTCCCGTTGTCCCATAAACACTCACGCACAAGTGCATGCGCGCACACACGCACGCCCCCCCCCCCCCCCCCCCCCCCCACACACACACACACACACACACGCACACACACACACACACACACACACTGAGACTACATGGCCATCCACCTATTACAAAAGAACATACTAATACAGAACAAATAAAATTAGAATACAATACTATTGTCGTCAAGTTCTAATTTCTTTCTTCTCGCATTGGTAGCTTCAGTCAAATATTTAGCAAGGGCAATAATTGTTGTATCATTACGTGTTGACAAGAGATTTATTACGCCACCTACTGTAGGCTCAATATGGGTCATTTTTGAAAAATGAAAATTTTCGGCGAATATCTGAGAAGAAGCAACATTGGAAAAAGAAAGTGTACTTCACCTTCATTATTGTGACCGCACGTTGGGCAGTCAGCACTTCGTTCACTGGTCATAAACCAGTGTTTTTGCAACACCTAGACCATGCACTCTTAATCTAAATTTTTACCAAATCTTCTCTCATCTTTTATTTTTTTTATTAAGGACAGATACCTCTCAGCTTCAAACGTGATTCTAAAGGAACGATACCATTCATATTTACCATTATTTTCAATTTCGAGTGTGCCAGTTTTGTTTGTAGCATGAAACAAGTCTTTCCTTAAATTCTGATATAAACCCTTCTCGGAGCCAACACCCTGACACAACCATACTATCCCAAAGCCATTTTATATCAGAGTGTTCCCTAACTTTTGATGCCCAGTTGTGTTTTTGCCTGCTTCTGATTGTAATAACATCATATCATAGGCTTGTTTACCTATTCTATTAATTGGTAATCTTACCACTCGCAACCAGTATTTAACACATTTTACTGCTGCTGTTCGAACATACAATGGATATCTTCCTGTTTCTCCGTAAATCATTTTGTTTGAAGAGTGTAATGGTACATCCAGGAATCGTTTAATGGCAAAAGTATGTACTTTTTCTATTAACCCTGTATCCTCCAACCCCCAAATTTCTGCTGCGTAAGTCAATATAGGCTCGATCTGGGTATCAAAAAGCTTCCAGAATAGAGAAGGATCAATTGTATGTAGTTTTCTTAGTGAGTTTTGAAATTTCAATAACACCCATCTTGCCTTTTCTGCTCATATCTGAAAGGGCAGCACTCAAACTTAATTTTTTGTAAATATTAAGCCTAAGTATTTGTATGTGTTTTTTGATTTCATTTCTTCATTTCCATATTTCCATTTTCTCATTCCAAGATAACCACCTTTACGGAAAACCATAACATTAGTCTTATCTAGATTTACTTCAAGGCATAATCTGTCAACTTCTTTTTTTTAGATTATTCAACTGATTCTGTAAACCTACGACAGTATCTGATAGCAAAATCACATCATCTGCAAAGAGCAAAAGAAATACTTCAGCAGATCCTGCTACCATCTGGACTCCATGCTCCCGTTCCCTGATCAAATTTACGGCTAATTCATTGACAAAAAAAAGAAAACATAATTGGGCTAAATACACATCCTTGTTTTACTCCCCTCGGACAATAAAAAAAATCAGAATAAGAATGCTTTATCTCTGACACATGCAATGACTGAGTCGTAGACTCCTCGAAGTGCTTTATACAATTTTCCATTAATCCCACTTCTCCTTAACACATGCCATAAGATATTTCTGTCAACAGAATCAAATGCTTTTCTGAAATCGACGAAAGCTACATACAGCTTAGAATTTCTTGCCAAATATTTTTCAACAACGGAGTATAAAGTGAAGATGTGATCAATTGTACTATATCCTGCTCTAAACCCTCCTTGTTCCTCTGCTAATTTTGCTTCATTATCTGCCCGTCGTGAGAGTCGCTTATACAGAATAGACGTGTACACTTTGCTCACGACACTTATTAATGCTACACCACGGTAATTATCAGGTAGATTAGCATCCCCCTTTTTTGTAGATTGGAATAATAATGGATTTACACCATTCTTTTGGGAAAATGCCTAGTTCAAATATCTTGCTGAAAAGTTCTACGAGAAATTCAATTACCGTTTCGTTGGCATGTTTAAGCATTTCAGCAAGTATCATATCAGTACCAGAACTTTTATCGCCTTTAGTTTTTATCAATACTAGATACAACTTCCTCTTCAGAAATAGGATTGTTAAAAAGAGGTTCATCTGATTCGTCCATTGGTTCATCGGCTAAGATTTCCTCTTGAGCCAGCCCAGGTGTCATCATGTTAAATATCCTGTGGAAATGTTCATACCACTGGTTCATGGAGATATTACTGTGCATGACATTTTTTCTGTTCATAGTTCTAATAATTTTCCAGAATGCCCTAGGGTCGCTGGTTGACTTTTAGTTTAATTATCCTTCTATCGTCATTCTTTTTTTTCATAGTAAACAGTTCATTGTATTGTCTCCTTTCATCCACATACCTATCTCTATGCTGCACATCACTCTTTTTTGATCTTTGGAATAGTGTTAGGTAACGTCTGACGATTCGTTTCTTTTGAGCGCATTGTTTATCACACCATTCATTTATGCATTTCTTCTTATTGCCTACAGTTCGAGTCTTGGAGGCAGCAGCGCCACACAAAGCTTTAACAAATATATCTAGGGAAGTGTTGATGTCAATTGAAAGTGCTTGAGCAGCTTCTTGGATATGGCAATTAAACACATGCGAATTCAATTCATGTCTGTACTTTTGCAAATAATCTTCACGCATGCGCGCTCGCCTACGCATGCACACACACGCGCGTGCACGCACGCACGCATACACACACACACACACACACACACACACACACACACACACACACACAGAGAGAGAGAGAGAGAGAGAGAGAGAGAGAGAGAGAGAGAGAGAGAGAGAGAGTCATTGAGAGAGTCATTGGTGTAATTTCTAATAGGACGCGACTTTGACCGCACTGTATTATTGATAACGGATTTTTCGACGTCGTCTGGTTGGCGTTGTTGTTAGTTGCCCTCCTGGCCTTTTCAGTCACTGCTGAACTCTTAAATGTGGTCATCGTCGGTTTCTGGTGCTTACTCTGTATACAATCCTGGGTATTAGTTCGCCATCTTATGAGTGTGTGTGAGCGCACGCGCATGCATGTTCTGTATTGTTTAATCAATCGTTATTTATCAGCCAGCCTGTTTGGTTGTGTTTAAATGAATTTTGAGTATGTCTGGACTGTCTGGTATGGTTTATGGGGGGTAACGAATAAAACTTCTTAAGAAATATGCATGCAAATACACCCTCATCATTTAAAAGAGATTGTTATGCCGAAGCACGTTTATTTTCTCATCGTCTCACGTTTACTTTTATTTCATCAGCATATATTAAACAGTGCCTCATCATCCTGTTTCCTTCTTCTTCATCATCATGTGTTGACGTTTTTTGATTATACTCAATATGCAGTGGGAAAGTCTCTAGTAATGTGTGTCTCAATATAATGACGAAATGAAAATTTTGTTCACTATTAATAGAAACTTTTGAACTTGAACATTGTAATACTTAAATACGAGAAAACACAAAAATCCATGTAACCTTACTTTGGTCGTTGCTCGGTAGACTATGGCTTACTTGTTTGTCAAAATCTGTCAGTCTGTTCAAAGAACACATAGTGCCAGAGGACCTGGTGCTGGTCATGACGTCAACGTCATCTGGATTTGTCACAGTGGGACCAAATGCAAGTTTCAGTGAACAAGATTTTTTGCACAGGAATGTAAGCGTTCCAGCACAAAATATAATTGTGATAAGCTTCAGAGAAACGTCGCTGTATTCAGCAGATGTTACACTATCCCGTCATTCTGAGGAGTATTCAGCCAAATATTTCAGAATGTCAACTTATGTTGTCTGGAGCAGAAAGAGGGACTACACGTCTGACTTCATGCGAGTCCTTAAGCCACAAAAATATCCATTGTCTTGCCAACACACGCAATAAATGTGTCAAAACGAAAACAAATTGCTTTCAACTGTTTTTCTCTTCCTTTCTGAGACACACGCCCCTCAGAAGTTACCCAGGGGGTTGTGGAACTGTTCTGTGGATCACTATGCCAGCTTCAGTCACCACGTGGCCTGTAACCATCAGACAGAGTGTGACGATGGACGAGATGAAACAGAACACTGCCCCTTCAGCAGTCCAGTCAGTGCCAAGGATTGGTGGCATTTTGTAACAGTTGCTATAAGTTTGTCAAAGGCCACACTCCGTTCTATTGTAATAACAGTGATCCCATAGAAACAGCAATGACTACTGTGGTTCACTGGGAGGGCAGATGCATTTTCCAAAGTGTGTGAAGGACTGGTTTGCTTCACTGCGTTAAGACTCACTGGACTCTGGATTGGTGCTCACTCCAATGATATGACATCGCTAAATATGTACAGGCACGAGATTTTGCAAAAGGACTCTGTTCTTTATCATTCTATTGATGTTCATTGTTGGCTCACCTGGTCGTTCCTCCCTGTACTTATTACTAAGACAGAACACTTAGGACATAAGCGATGCCTTTATGCCCGTTCTTCTTTTAGAGGATTAGGTGACATTGAAGCAGAAGTAAGACAGATAGACTGCTTGTGTCGAGAGCAGTTCTCTGGATTAGTTTGTGAATTTAGGCCGAACCGAACCGAGAATTTTATTCATCAGCCTATGACCACTTCCATGACCAGCTCATACATCAAGTCAACAGGACACCCATTGTTGACAAGGTGTCTTGGTGGTCACTGGACGCATTCCTTTATAGTCTGTGGTTCCAATCGGTATGACGTGTGCAGGGAAGATCTCACATCTTGCACTTTTTTAGATCAACTGTCAAACACCCACAGAGCTTACTCCTGGGATCACCATGCTACTTTGTCACCCACATTTACATGCCGTGATGGAGTAACTACCCTGTCCTACACCCTGGTGTGTGTGACTTTCTGCCAGACTGTCATGACCTGAGTGATGAGCTCCTTTGTGTGTATTCTTCATGCGTCAATACATTTACATGCACAAATGGTCAGTGTCTGTCTTATAGCAGCATGTGTGATCAAACACCCCATTGTCACGACGAATCAGACGAGAAGAACTGTGAAATCTTCAGACCCATGTATAATGAGTTTATATTTATTGTATCCCCTGTTCTTATAAACTTTGATGGTATCAGAAAGTTCACATCCATTCCAATGAATTCCACAGAGCCTTGTCTTGACAGCCACTATCGTTGTCTGGTGAGTTGAATGACTGCCTGCCTGTCTACACACGATGCAATGGGATGTACGACTGTACCGACCACCAGGATGAAGAAGGATGTGAAGACCTGACATGTCCAGGATTTTTCAGGTGCAGAGCGTCAACAATCTGTGTACACAGTGACCACCTGTGTGATGGCTGGTCTCACTGTCCACTGCGTGATGATGAGTTGCTGTGTGACTCGACCTGTCTTGTCAACTGTCTATGTCAAGGCCACACACATTTCTGTGCTCCAAGCCTTTCCCCACCACACTTTTCCCTCAGCTTCGCTATTTGGATGCAACGGGTTCGGGTATGACATTGTCTGATGTGAAAATCATGACAACCTCCTGCATTTGATCCTTGCCAAATGTTCACTCACCCTCATACCTAATCTGACCATGTGGAATTTAAGAATTCTGAGCTCAACAGCAATGAATTCAGACACATAAGTTTCACACGTTTTCTTAGCTTAGAAAGTCTACAGAGACTGTACCTATCCAATAACCCATTAACCTCACTCTCCAATGATCTCATGGTTGGCAGGCAGCAACACACACTGACAATGCTAGATCTGTCACACACGTCCCTGACAGTACTGAAAACCGAAGTCTTGTCACCTTTTCCTGAACTGCAAAGATTGAACATAAATTTTACCTCGATTCGTACAATTAGTTCAGATGGGTTTCAGTTCACACAACAGTTGACACAACTGTTCATGGATGGTAGTCCTGTGGAAACGTTTCCGCTTGACATGTTCAGAGATCTGTCTCATTTAGAACTAATAGTCACAGAAAATTTTAAGGTCTGCTGTGATGAGGTACTGCCCTACAACTTTGAGGAATCGTCTTGCTATGCTCCAAGAAACGAACTTTCCTCATGTGATGATTTATTAGGCTCATGGACATATCGCGTGTTTCTGTGGCTGATCACCTGTTTGTCAGTGACGGGGAATGTCTTTTCCTTCAGTGTACGCTTTTCAAAGAGGAGTTGGACCTCATCCAGCAGTTTCAGCATATTTGTCACCAACCTTACCATAGCTGATTTCCTGATGGGTGTTATATGACTATCATTGGAGTAGCTGATGAGATCTTCCGTGGTAAATACCTCCATTATGATGACACATGGAAAAGCAGCGCGTACCTGTAAAGTGGCGGGTGTTCTGTCTTTGCTGTCTAGTGAAGTGTCAGCTCTGATCATATGGATCATCACCCTGGACCGTTTCATCGTTCTTCACTTTCCATTCACCACAGCTCGATTTGAGAGAAAGTCTGCAGGGGTTGCTTGTTTGTTGACTTGGTTGGTTGGTTGGTTCTTAGCCTTGATACCGTTACTCCCGGTGACATTGCACTGGGAGTTCTTTAGCCAGACAGGCATTTGTATCCCATTGCCAATTATGAAGCATGATTTTAAAGGTAAAATGTATTCTTTCAGTGTATTGATTGTTCTAAATTTCATTTTGTTTTTATTCATTTCTGTTGGTCAGACTCTCATCTACTGGTCTGTTCAGACCAATGCACTGAAAACTAATACAACAAAAATGACAAGGGACATAGCCATAGCCATAGCTAAACGGCTAATCACTGTCGCTGTAACAGATTTCATGTGCTGGTTTCCCATTGGAATGTGTGGAATTTTGGCACTGGCTGGTACTCCTATCCCTGGAGAAGTAAACGTGGCCCTGGCTGTTTTCATATTACCACTAAACTCTTCAGTCAATCCTTTTGTGTATACATTCAACACACTGGCTGAAAAACTGAAAAAATCTAATGAAGCAAAATTGGTAAAGTGGTTGGAATCCCATGCTGACCTGATCATAAGTTGATTTTTTTTTTTTGACAGGCCTCCTCCTTAGTACTCCAGTTTGGTTCTTATACATAATGCTGTGAAATAAGAACATATATTTACAAACCATATTGTTCAATAGAATCTTGAAAAAAATGTAACTAAGCCAAAAAGGAATACAAACGTATGTAGATGAACAAATAAAGGGGACGGATGGTTGAAAGGTCATATCCCTATTTGAAATTATACATAACAACAGATAAAAAAAAAAGATCAAGCGAACTGACAAAAATACTGACATCCATTTTGTTTAATAGTGCAGGTGAGCCGAGTTCAATAATTTGCGCCTGTTTCATGCGCCTATTTTTGTATGTTTATTTATGATAGGGTAGTTGTTCATGAGGATGTGCATGTTTGGATCGTGACATTCGCCTATCCCGCAGACACTCCTCCCTCCTTATCTACTTGGTCTTCACTCTGTTTTCAACGCCACTCGCTGGTTCCTCGCGCAGCTGTAGCTTTCCTCTGACTGTAATTCCTTACATCACCCATGTCTGTATGGATTTATTGGCTACCTTTTCTCTGGTCACTTGGTCTCTTTGAGCGCGCATGATACATTCTGGTTTATCAAAGGCTGTGGCTGGTTACGTGAGGTGGAAGTTGTGTGATTTTTGTCTGAACCTTCTGTTTTCCTCCTCTTCCTTTTGGCTGCAATTCAATGCGCCATTTCGTCTTACGTCTTTGTGCACGCTCTCGTATATATGTATATGGATGAGCTATTTTGTAGTGAGGCAGAAATAAGCAATTCTTTTTTTTAAGATCAGAGTAAACTGTGGATAACTACTCCCCTTTCTCGTTCTGTCATTTTTTTTCTCGTCTTTTGTTCACTACTGTCTTCTGTCCGTTTTTTTCCAATGTTAAGGTCAGTCTACCTTTGACCTTTTCCCATGCACATATGATTACAACAATAGTACCTTTACGGCTGGCATTATTGATGTGAGAACATTTGTTCCACGTAGTCTCACTGATATTGTACTTTATTATCGCCAAGCAAAGCTGAAGCTCCCTGAAATCCATCCCCAAGGAGTACAAATTGGGTACAGCAATGTTATGTGACCATGCTAAAGGACTTGGGAGGCAAAGGGTGGAAGACCAGCAGCAGCCCAGACTAAAGACTGGCAGAAAATGGAAAGTTCAGGAGGCAGTAGACATGGCAAACAAAAACCTGAAGATTGTTGATTAAAGCAAATGACATTATTCAGGCGAGCGCATTTGTCAGTATGATTTGTTTTTTCCCTTTTCATAAGTAGAACACTCTATTATGTTCATACCACATGCCCTCGTGGTCAAGTTCTAGACTAGACTACCTGCACACTCAGCGAATTCAAGAACGTGGAGACAAAAAGCTGTTAGGATTTATCTTATTCAATACCAAAATCGATATAAACAGTGCCTAGTACAGTAAGCCCCGGGTAAGGGGTCATTTTATGTCGCTGAGTGATACACGTAATCAGAGACAGATGAGGACGTGCATGCTGAACCTCGTTCCACCTCTTTGGGATCTTCAGGGTCGTCAGCCTCACAGCCTTTGAACCCAGCACCAGTTAAGTGCTGCCTCATGCTGTGTTTGAACATGGGACGTCGTTATATGACAGTGTGCACCGGAACCCAATATCATCTTCAAGATTTAATGAAAGTTTTTTGTTGTTGATTTGTTCTTTACATGAATGACTGGTTTGAAAAGATTCTAGAAACTGAAAGACCATGTTGAAGAAGAAAAAAAAAAAAAAAAATGAATTGTTGACGGTACTCTCTAATTGTTCAACTTATCCGTTGTTCTTGTTGAAAAACAGTATCATTCTGTTGCAAGTTTCAAACAACCATTAGTAATGGAAAAGTAGGAGTGTCATCTTTCTTTTCTAATATTCATGGTGATTATCATAACCATTCACCATCATTTCATTGAAAGGGTTGTTTTTTTTTTTAGGGTTCTTAGGGAGAAATCTTAAATAAATGTTAGCGAACCGCCAAGAGTAACATGGACAAACGAGTCACAAGACAAAACACGACGCGTTTCGACCTCTTAGGTCTTCTTCAGGCAAGACATTAACAAATATTTCGCTAACATTTATTTAAGATTTGTTTAGATTTCAGCCTGCCGTCGTCTCTCTTTGCAACTAGATCTATTCTTAGGGAGGTTAGGTCGTTCTTTACTTCTTTTCCTGTCAAGCTAGCCAGAACTCTTCGTTGCCTTCTAATGCTAGCAGTTTATTTATTTATCTAGCTATTTGTCTGTTAGTTCAACACACACAAGACGCATGAATGTGTGTGTGACTGAAGAAATGTAGAAAAAAATTGTCTCTATTCTTAATTGTGGTCTTTCCGTGGGAATGAATGCTGCACTGTGTCTCACCTCAAAGGCTAAACCACTGCAACAACAACAGCAGCAGTAGCAGCAGCAGTGGCAGCAGCAACAACGACAACAACAACAACAATCGAGTTGTCTGTTCCAATATTTTGATATTTTGGTGAGTTGTGACACATTCTGTAACACGACTTTAAAACTTATATAGATATAATCTCTTATTCCTGAAGCGTCCGTGTCTGTAGAAGGCCTCAGTGCAGGCACAACATTGAATGAAACGAGAAAAAGCCGCAGAAGGCCTAACCGTCGTTAGATGATGATTTTATCATAGGCAATCTCATGAAACGTCTAACCCCTGGCTTGATAGTAGTTGTTTTCGAGGAAATCCGTAAGACCCGGCCGCTGAATCAAGATGCTGCATTCAAATAAATCCTATGATGATGAATGCTGTCTAGGAAATCTCTTAACATTCCTTACCACTGGTATGATGATGACTGTATTGAAGAAAATCCCTTAGAAGATTTTGCTTCTGTATAGCGATGAATACATGTCGGAAGAAGATCCTTAGAAGGCCTGACCAGTGGTATGATGACTGCAATGTAGAAAATCGTACAGAAGACCTTAGCACTGGTATGAAGATAACTGCATTGAAATAATTCCTAGAAAGCCTTTCCACGTGTACTAAAACGTTGCTTTGAAAGAAATCCCTCACAAGGCCTTGTAACTGATGTGATTCTGGCTTTGTTTTCTCGCTTATTGACATGAATACACAGTGAAGCACTGCACTGAAGAATTTTTTACTGCGTTACTCTGGCTCTGCTGGTGATGTGCTGATGCCTGTGTCTCTGCACATTGTTTCCCTGTACATTCTGCAATGGTGTCAATCCACTGAAACAGCGCATGTGATATACTGCTAGTCTTGCTCACAGAAATTCTTGATTGGTGGGTGAGCAAGTTTACACACAAACAAATATATTTGGGTTGGGATATAGCTATGTGTAGAAGACATAGGTGGAACCATCTGAAGTTAACATCCACAGTAATCTATGATAACGTGAAAAAGATGAATGCCAACTGGCAGCGAAAGTAAAGCTTCCCATGAGGCAAATGTGTTTATTTCCCTTCGTGATATGCGATTATATTTCGTGTCTAAGAACTGTAACAGCACGCGCATGTGCGCGCGCACACGCCCGCATGTGTGTGAGTGTTGACTCGTTGGCCTTCAAAGTTGCCTTAGGACTTCGCCGATGGATTTCAATTGATTTGACCTACAAGGATGCTGGTGTGTTACCCATAAAAGAACACAGGTTAAGCTGTACCTATAACTTTACATGAGAGCAAGAATAATCCCAACGGAAGGAAGTAGCAAGAGACACCTGTGACGAAGTGGTGTAACATCCTGTGGTGGTTGTTTCCCCATTGTTTCTGAACTGTTACTTGTCTCTTGATGGTATTGCCTCTCTCCAAGACTGTTCGCATCCTTATTGGTTGGCAGAACAAGTTGAAATCATCTACTATTATGGAGATCTTAGTCAAAAAACGATAATCCTCCGTTACTGTGATGCTATGCCAAAGACCTGATACTAAATGATTCCTATCTACATATTTTCACAGATGGTTTTGTTTTACGTATTTCCGATGTTCTTGATTATTAAACAGGAATTCTGTATTACAGAGGATGCTCTATATTTTTACGGCATAGTTATTTGCGCCATTTTGAAAGCAATATATTTCATTCTTGACAAGCCTGTTTTACACACAAAAACACTTACATCATCGGATTCAAAATTAGTGCTTACGACTCGGAAGCTTGGAAGCACAGATGGGATATGACTAATCCAACAACAAAATGTTGTAATCCTACCAGGGCCTAACCCAAACCATGACCTTATACATAAGATGCGGGTTAATGGATGGTCAGGCAGATATTTAAAACCGGCACGTGCTTGTGTATGTGGTCAGATTCTTCATATTCCTTCTTTTTATTATTTGACTGTACTAGTACAAGAACTCCCTTTCAGCATCTTCGTGATAACATCAGTTCTCTTAACCTTTCGCTGAAAATGTTTAGAGTGTTCAATTCCAGTTATGACATCGGATGGAGTCTGACACTATTGTCTGTGTATCTTATTAACCTTATCCACCCACCTGAAGATATATTTCAGCACCACCACCACCCCTGCACCCCCCACACCCCTTCCCCTGCACCACGACCATCACCACCTATTCTTCCCAGCAGGGTTTTTTGTCCACTTCATAACGTTTAAAACTTCTAAATTGTATTCTCTATATATGCCATATCTGCTGGTTCGCCGTCTAATTGGCATGTAGAGAAAGGCTTTTTCAGTCCCCCCTTCCTTTCCCTCCCTGCCTCCCTCTCCATTCCACGTACACCCACACGTTGTCCGCCTCTTATATGTAACAAAATCAGCCTGTTCCATACTCTGATGACCTTTGCACTCCCGTGTATTGCATATACATGTGGTCTGCCACGTAGAATGGATGGTTCTGCTACCGATGTAGATGGCCCCATAGTGTGTGTGTGTGTGTGTGTGTGTGTGTGTGTGTGTGTGTGTGTGTGTGTGTGTGTGTGTGTGTGTGTGTGTGTGTGTGTGCGCGTACGCGTGTGTAGTGCGTGCGTGCGTGCGTACATGAGTGCGTGCATGTGTGCGCGGGCACGTGCGTGCACGTGAGCGTGTAAATTTGTATCAATATTCCGGGTACACACATATTTGGTTTCTATCAATTGCTTTGATATGCTGGAGTTGTACATGAAAACGGAAGATCACAGAGATGTGTGTGCGTGTGTGTGTGTGTGTGTGTGTGTGTGTGTGTGTGTGTGTGTGTGTGTGTGTGTGTGTGTGTGTGTGTGTGTGTGTGTGTGTGTGTGTGTGTGTGTGTGTGTGTGTGTGTGTGTGTGTGTGTGTGTGTGTGTGTGTGTGTGTGTGTGTGTGTGTGTGTGTGTGTGTGTGTGTGTGTGTGTGTGTGTGTGTGTGTGTGTATAAGTCTGTGTGTGTCTGTGTGTGCGTTTTTTTTGTTTGTTTGTTTTGTTTTGTTTTTAATTTTTGCTGGTTTGAGTTTACTGCATTTGTGACTCCTGTAGATCTCAAGCAGATTGTCATCCGTTTTAATATGCATTTTCCTAAAAATTCTTTAAATTTCAGAAGTGTCCATTTTCACTTAGGAGTTGTGTAAGCTGTCTAACCCATGCATTTTTGATACCCTGTCTTTTATACGTGTTATTTTCCTTTTTCAAAGGACATTTCCAATCTAAGGGATACATTTTACCATTAATTGATTGATCTTTTAAAGAAAGCAGTTTTCAAGAAAGCTTTCTAAAATGTTTAAAATTTTCCAGAACACATTGTAGACGGTTTTCAAAATGAGGTTGGCATTTTTGACTCCCAATTCTAATATAACAAGCTTAGTGTACATGCTAAAAGTAAAGTCTTTTCAGTTCAAGTCATAATGTGATGCCGCTATACCAACATTTTCAGTGATCAGAAAAAAAAAAGATGTTATGTCAACTATCTTCAAATCGCCATCTACGTATTGTATGCACACCGTAGATGTCTTAATTTGTGTACATCTGGCCTTTCCAGGAAAAGTATAGTCCAGTTTGTTCTCAAGTATGGATTACTGTATTGTTAAGACAATAGTCCATCTTTAACAACTGCAAAAGTGACACAGTTTTTTTTCGTTATAGCTTGAACAACGTCACTAGTTGTGTAGGTGTTCTCACCGAGTTGCTTTTCACAGCCGAATTATATACTACAAGTCCTTTCAACACTAAGTACGACTTTATTTTTTTGGTGACTAAATATATGACAAACCCGAGACCCTGTATTTTGGTGGCTTGCTGAAGAACAGATTTGTCTGGGTGAACAACAAACGTCGCTGCTGAAATAACTCCATTGTGTCTGGATCATTTCTCATGCGATGGTCTTTGTGCACCCTGTCAACAAAAACGTCGTCAAAAAGCAAACAAGAAAGAAAACTAGAGATACTGGATTTTTTTCTAAGACAAATAATCCATGGTGTCTGGGTCATTTCTCATGCGATGGTCTTTGTGCACTCTATCAACAAAAATAGTCGTCAAAAAGCAACAAGAAAAGAAAACTAGAGATACTGGATTTTTTTTCTAAGACAAATAATCCATGGTGTCTGGGTCATTTCTCATGCGATGGTCTTTGTGCACTCTATCAACATAAAAAGTCGTCAAAAAGCAAACAAGAAAGAAAACTAGAGATACTTAATTTTTTTTCTAAGACAAATAAATGCAAGTTTTAACAGCTTTTAGAGCAATGATCTAATGAAAAGCCATTGTGTAATGCTTTGAATTCAATCATACAAGAAACAAAAACGTAATGGGTGGTGGTTAAGATGATCGTACTTACACGTTGGTTGTGATAACAAAGATTGGAAAGAAATGGAAGTGATGAATGGGTGAACGGTATCATTGCTGCTGAGAAAAAAAAAAAGAAAAGAAAGGAAGAGAGCACAGGCGGGGTGGGGGGGGGTGGGGTGGGGGAGCTCATATCTCTCCACCAACATATATGTATGCACAGGGATGAGGGAAGGAAGAGAAAGTCATGCAAACAGTATTATTGGAAAAGTAAACAGTACTGTTGAATGGTGATCATTGTCGTAAGTCCAATAATGTGTTGGCACTAATATGATAATGCTGGTTGGGAACAAATGGAAATGATCTATGAGAAAAGGCGTACCATGTCCTGAAGAACACAACCAACCAAACAAAAAGAACACTGGCACACAAAGGGGGAAACATGTAAACAGTATTACTGGTGGATGATGATCATCATGAGACTAGTTGTGAGAAGTGAGATAATGTTGGTATTGATATAATAGTATAATAATGTAGTAATACTGTTCGGAAAGAAATTGAAATGATCAATGAGAAAAGGGTAAACATGTCAACAACTACCGAAACAACAACAGCAACAACAACAACAACAACAACAACAACAACAACACACACACACACATACAAAGGGATAACCACCAAACAGAACTAATAGGTACTGATCATAATGATAATAGTTATATGTGGGGATGTTGGTACTGATAATAACAATTGGAAAGAGAGAGTGGGAAAAAAGGAAAAAAGAAAAGGGGGAGAGAGGGCAGGAGAGTGGAGAGGAACAGCTCGTATCTCTCTGCCTACTTTTTCATACACAGTGGTAAACATGTTTTCATTATGCTATATATGTATGGGGAACCCATGAATTTATGTCTTATATGATCACAGGAACTCTGTACATAGTACTGACTCTGATCACAAATGAATGCCTTACGGCCTGTGTTGGACCGAAAGATGCCTATCATAGTGTGGCATCCATGAAGAGCACAGGACATTGCTCTGGTTTCCCTGGAGGGACAAACTCGAGCTGATTCCGAGTAAGAGAAGCCTACCTCTTGTACCTGAAAACCTTGCTGATAGCGTTCATTTCCTTGAAACCTGCCTTCTTAGGTGCTACCAGTGCCACTGATACAGTTCATCTTGCAGACATCTTCCAATGTCGCAAACAGGCAGTCGCCAACAACAACTGGTAATTTATAGAAACGGAACAGTCATATTTCTGTAGAAACTGTTTTCATGCAGTTGGATGCCATTGCGTCTGTGCAATGAAGTGTCACGCTGAACCTGGCCGAAAATTGCCAGACACTGGTGCAGCGTTCGTCAGCCCCGAACTTCTGCACATGGCTGGCTGCCAGAGAGTTGTCGGTTCGTGGTGTGCGCAGGCATGTGGTTGCAGCTTTAACCAGTGCTTTCTGAAAGCATCTGTAAAGTCATTTTTAATGGCACCACTTGGTAACTTCGACCATATTCCGCTGTTTACGTAGTAACGACCACTTAAAGACAATTTACTGGTCAGTTGAAGGCCTAGAACGTCTTTTTCTGCAATGCTAGGGTGCTATCTTCCTCTGTTCTTATAGTTTAAGGTCACAAATATATACAATGTATCTCTAAATACTTCTTCTCTTCTTGTAGTTCATCACATATAGATGAATTTACTTTACTTACAAAATAAACTTGACTTCAAAGTAAAGAGTACTTGACGATGAGTTTATTCACTAATTGATTTCTTATTCATTTGTTTATTGACAAACTTTTCTCTGTCCGGGCGAGTCGTGATGCTAACATTTTCACCACTTTTTCTTCCCGTGCCTGTCCTCGTCGCTGTGTGGCCACAGTCCACAGATAGAGAAGCGGGCTGATGGCAGAGTTTAGAGGTAACAGGAACACGACTAACGCATCATGGAGTTTAGTGAAGCCATTCACATGATGTGATGACATCGTCGTTACCAGCCCGAAGAAAATCCAGCAGACACCATCTGTGATTGCCACCTTCCCTATCACGTGGGCTGAAGAATAATAGGGCCTCTTTGAGGGATCAAGTGTTATTCTGTATTTAGGTGTTCGTCTGTAGACTGCAGTTTGACCAACCACAATCACTAAGGATAAAAAAAAGTTGACCGTTACGGTAACTGTGAACCATCTGAACTTTTGATTCGGCTCAGTACGATCAAATAAGGCCAGACGACATAAACCAGATTGGCCATGCACGCCCCAGTCTGACAGTCCAGGAAGGAACAGTATCAGTGACAACAAGATTCCAACAATCCATGCTGATGTGCGAGCTAGAGTTGCTGCACGTTTACCGAAACCCCGCGCTTTTCCAATACAGCAAATTGGTAGGCATCCTTCAGTCTCGGAAGACTATGGAGTTGCGCTGTAGGTGTCTATTCTGGTACAGCGACGGGTGTGGCTGGCCAGTCCGACGCGGGAATGACAGTCTCTGTGACAGAGGGCACAGGTGAAGTCTGACGCTGGTCTGTCTGCCCAGGCAGACAACAAATTACAGCAATATGAAAGAAAAAAAAAAAAAAAAAAAAAAAAAAAAAAAAACGAGACGAATGATCAGAACTGACGTGCAACTAGAGAAAACATAAAAAGCCAGCCACCTTGCAAGTCACACTATTTTTCAGGATTTTTCAATCCGGATGTACGTTCCTTTAAGCAAACATCTGCCACCACAGTAATGTTCACATGCGCTCCCATACAAATATGAGCAAACTGAAGATGAACAGCAGCAGTCACAAAACTGCAACGCATAGCTGAGATGAGTTGAGTGTTGTGTAAACTAGTTTCAGCTTTGATCTCCATTTTTCAGAACAGCAGCATTCGGGCCTTACTGCCTGCTGAATACTGAGAATGACAGCATTTTCAGGAGACACTGTTAGGTCAGTTTCACAGTACGTATACCAGAGAGGTTGCTGTGGTACTATAACATGCCCAGAATACACAGATATATATCCTGTAATTACACCGATGCTTTGCGCCGTATCGAGATCAACATTAACAAAAGATGTGTTCATAGTTAAGACTTGCAAACAACCTGTGCCGCTTTGAAAAAAGAACTCCTCAAGGAAATGCATATCGCAGTATGATCGTTCATTTCTTAGTTTCCTCTTGAAAGTCTTCTGTAGCCCTTCATCACATGAAATCAGCTCTGTAAAAATCTCGCCAGACTCGCACCAGTGAAAACTTAACTGGATACGTGCCAGCACGTACAAATCCCGTCGAACATTTATTGGTACCTGGCAAAAAGTGGTGAAATCGTCACACTTCCCATGGACGACAGTCTGGTCAGCTTTGAACAGCACTGAATAAAAGGTGTCGTACATACTATGACAATCTGTCGTATTACTCTCCAAAATTGTGACGTTGGTTTGGTTCGTGAAGTATGTGGCACCTGGACAGGTGTCTTTGATCTTCAGAATGATGTTGTTCTTGTCACACACACACACACACACACACACACACGCGCGCGCGCGGTTGAGCACTTTTTAAAAATTGTTGTTGGTTAGTAGCACCATTATAAATATATATATATATGTGTGTGTGTGTGTGTGTGTGTGTGTGTGTGTGTGTACGCACAACAAAAGAAAAACTGAGAAAAATGTTCCACTAGCCATGTTCACATATCTGCATCGACCAGTCTTGTTACGGAAGCAGTTGCTGATAGTATATCTAACAACAAAATGCAGATTGTGTGTTCCACTGTCAGTACTAGCAGTATAGCCTACGACACAGCAAGTTCTTGCATCAGAGCACGTTCGTGATCAGTGAAGGATTCAGTGCCTCACGGCGCTCCAGAACCATCCTTCTTCCCTTTCCCTTCCCGTC
Organism: Conus betulinus; assembly: GCA_016801955.1. Lineage (NCBI taxonomy): Eukaryota > Metazoa > Mollusca > Gastropoda > Neogastropoda > Conidae > Conus > Conus betulinus. Next base: position 462,609 of record JADBJO010000905.1, on the reverse strand, counting down.
ACCGACTCCTCTTGTCCTCTTTCGCTCTTGCCTGTCCTTTCCTTATCCCCCCCCCCCCCCCCCCCCCCCCCCCCCCCCCCCCCTTTCTGTATTCTTTTGCTCCACGATTTTCGCTAGAAAACAGTAGTCAGATGTGTCCTGACTTTGTTTAAGCCTGCTCTCTTCGCTAATGATGGAATGGACACCTGCACATTCCTACTTCTCATCGAAAGTTTATTCTCAAAATCAACATGTCAAGATCTATCAGACACTTTCTGTCTCAGTTCCTTTTCTTCAAAGACAAGTTGCGAAGAATTCCAGATGTCCATCATCAACAAGCTGCAGTACGTGTGACGTAAATATTTTAACGGGACGCACGGTACTTTTGACTGTGACGCACCAGTTTTTAAAGTTTTAGATGAAAAACCCCACTTTTGACTGTTTTGACAGCTATGCAATATTCGAAAGCGTTCCTGTAGTTTTTGGTAAAGGCCTCCCGTTTTCCTTTTTTTAAAAACTGGTTATTGTGGAAACAAGACACGGTTTTATTTGCGGTTTTAATGCCGCGTCACTTCTTCAATACACTATAATCATATACATCAGTGGTTTGGCGAGACTATATTTAGCAAAATACATCTATGCATGATTAATGTTAATTCTACATTTGATAATGTTTTCTTCTTCTCCTCCGTTGCTAAGTATAAATTATATTAAATGGTCTGATAACATTAGAATGTAACCGGATACTTTGTACAACATTTGCATATATATATGTATATATATATATATATGTCATATTTATATGTTATTATGTTTTATTCGTGTATAAAACAATAATTGCAAGTGATTAGCATTTCTAAGAAAATGCCAGTTTTGTTCTTAAAAGTGAACTCATTGTCTAAAATGCTAATCACAGATTTACAGCCATTATCATTCGATGGATCAGCGCAGTAGGGGTGATGGTAGAGATCTTAATAATGATCGTTCCAGCAAGTTTTAGCTCTAGCTACACTCGTAGTTATTCAAAGCATGCAAATCTTAAACTTTACCCACACACACACACACACACACACACAGTGTTGGATTAGTCAGCAAGGAGGGAAAATCATATGTGTTGAGAAGTGGTTCAACTCCTGAACACAGCAGGTCCACAATCAACTTTCTAAAAAGCCTTTCGGGATAAGGTTTCCATAGCGGCGATACACTCTTGTGGAATCTTTTCTTAAAGTGAACTTTCTTACACTCAAAAACAAGTAATTACCTTACTGCTCATTGAAAAAAGTTTCATCACAACCCATGTCTTCTCATCATCGTCGTCGTCGTCGTCGTCGTCGTCATCAGCATCATCATCACCATCATCATTATTGTTATTATTATTATTATTGCTGCTGCCCCTGCTGCTGTGGTTGTTGTTGATGTTGTTGTTGTTGTTGTTGTTGTAATGATTCTTCTTTTTCTTCTTCTTCTTCTTCTTCGCCTCCTCCTGCTCCTCCTCCTCCTGCTCCTCCTGCTTTTCCTTTTTCTTCTTCTTTGTCTTCTTTCCCCTCTTTTTCTTTCTCTTTTTCATTACTATCATCAACATCATCATCATCATCATCATCATCATCATCATCATCAGCGCCACCGGCAAGAAGAAGAAGAAGACATATGAAAAGCAAAGGAAAGATAAAACAGACACTATCCAAAAGCCACGAATCCATTTTTTAATAATGAAATCAAGGACGGATTACCACTTTGGATAATCACAGTAAAGTGAAAATGATGCAATGAGTGCAACAGGATATCACATGTATAAATATCAAAAATACTCTCAAGCAAAATGAAGAAGTCAATTACTTCATTATCATTACATTATGTGCCAAAGAGAGTTAACTTGAAATTGGAATGAAATAGTCGTTGTTTTTTTCGCATTTCTTGATACATTTGTCAAGCTCGCAATAAAACGAACATAGAGTCAGCATATGTCTAAGAAGAGTTTTATTGTGTCCCTCATTCTGAAAAAAAATTACACATGCCACGGTAATCAATGTGCTTGTGCTTACGACATTATTTATCACTGGAATTTTCTAAGATATTTTGGTTTAAAGCCAGCTGATTTCAGTTGTCTTCCCTCCTTTCTAACAGTGCTTCCCAATCGATTGGATGTCATTCAATTTATTTTCTCTTTGTTAAAAGGGTCTATTAGTTCATATTACAGTTTTATTTTTGACCGAATGTTGTAATCTGTCCTTGACCTTCTCTTGGCTTTCACCACCGACAGTATAGCCTTTATTGTCTTTGATGTGGAGTTATTGGATCCCCTTGAAATTTCTAACCTATTGTATATGTCTTGTTACGCGCTTTTTTCCCCCTTAATCACACTTTTTTATAGTAGGAAACTACAATGGTCATCAAGAGACCGTTGACTAGATACACAGTATTTTCTGTTTTTTTTTTCTTTTGGAGGAAAGTCTTATTACTAATACTTAAATGTTTTTACTGAAAAAATATTGATCCTGATTCAGGATTATGCCCTTGATGCACTCCTTAATTATTGTAAAATTAAAGGAGACAAACAACTTTCTGAAAACAGGGAAAAATATGATTTTTTTTTTTTCATGTATGCGTTCTGCTAGGGAAAAAAGTTCATTATTACACATCATGATGCATTCAATCAGGAATTAAAAGAAACCCTGTTGAAATGATATTCTATCCTAAAAGAATGAAGTTTACCAACAAAGAGAAAATCATTACTAATTTACATGTGAACTGGAAAGAAATATTTCATGTAAGAATATTAACTAGAAAGAAAAGACTGTATCAGTTTTTTTTTTTTTCTCTGAGAGGACAGAACACACTTCATTACAATACATTGTAACAAGAAAGAAAAGACGATTGTGATACATTCTTGCTGGAAAGAAAACATTCCAACTATATCCTATAAACAAATAAAAGACTTTCACCATAATGCATTCTAGCAGGAGATAAAAACATTTTATAGAGATATATTACAACTGGAAGGAAAAGATTTTGCTACAACACAGTGTAATAAGAAAGAATTGACCATAAAGACAAATAAATTTAACCGGATATTAAATTGTTTATTATTATAGCTCTGAGTGAAATGAATTGAACTCTTATAATGATTCTGCCTGGAAATAAGAGTTTTATTTTTAACACATTGTAACGGTATACAATACATTTCATCACAATTGATCCTAACAGGAGACCAAAGGCAGTTTAACACATCCTTTCTGGAACGAAAAGGCTTCATTATGATAGTTGCAGATGATGATCCATAAAAAGGCACTTCTACTACTACAATAAATTCCATATGAAAACAAGAAGTTTCATTGTGATAGTTCTTCGTGGAAATAATGGAGAATTCTTATAATGCATTCTACAGGAAAGAAATGTTTTCGTTATGGTAGGTCTAAGAGGAAAATAAAAAGAAAATTGCATTCTAGCTAGAAAGAAAGGTTTCATTATAAAAATTATCGATGGAAAGAAGAAATCTGTTGTTCTAATACATCTTAGTTGGGTTTCATTGTGAAATTTTTATCATAACACATTCTAGCCGGAAAGAAAAGGTTTCATTGAAATGGTCTATGTAGAAAGAAAACAATTATCATGATTATTTTGCATGAAAAGAAAATGTTTAATTTCAATATTTTTATTTGGAAATATAGAATCTTTGTTTAGTGCAAAGAATTCTTATTGTAATACACTCTTGCATGACAAAACACACTTTACTGCAATATATTTCAACAGTACAAAAAGAATTTTTGTAGTACATTCAAACATGTGATAGAATTTTCTGTTATAAAATGTTCCAGCTGGAGAAAATGAATTTACCTTAAGCATTCCAGTTGGGTAGAAATGTGTTAGAACAATCTCAAGCCAGTCAGAGAATCCTTATCTGAATACATTCTAGCCCGTGAGAAAAGGGTTTTGAAAATAAACCCTTAATCTTGAGGGGGAAATTCGCAAACTGGAAAAAAAAAAAATTAAATTACACTATGGTTCGAAAAAATAAATAGCATATATAACTGTTATCATCATACTAAACTAATCTGTGATAAAAAAAAAAATATTTATGTCAGTGCATTTCAGTAAACAGAAAGTATTGATATATTTTAATTGAAAAAAAAAAATGTTCTTATGATACATTCCTTCAACAGAAAATGACTCTCTAACAACATCATAAAGCATTCTTACGGAAGACTATGGTGACATCTGTTGCAATAACATGGAATGTATGAAATCTGTTGCTTTAACGCTGAAACGAGTGGAGTCAGCTACATTTGTTCCGGTAGCACTGAAAGATATGAAATCTGTTGCTTTACAGCTGAAACGAGTGGAGTCAGCTACATTTGTTCCGGCAGCACTGAAAGATAAGAAATCTGTTGTGACAGCACTGGAACATAAATGCATTGCAGTAACATTGAAAACGTTTCATTTGTTTTTGCTCCGAAGTTCACGACTTAACTCGAGAAAGCTGTTCATGTCAGGGTAAAAACACAAAGTTCCACTCTGTCAACGTCATTGATTTTTGCTTGTTTGTTTGTTTGTTTTTTTTTGGGTCTGGTCTTTGACTGACGAAAGCTCAGACCATGTCGCATGTTCGTTCCAGCAGCGGATGAAACTCTGAGCACACACACGTTTTAAGTCACGCATTAGCATGAAACTAGAAGAAGACCTAAACAAAATAAAGGTTTACAGAAAAGGAATTATAGTAAAACACGCTGCGACGGATAGCAGTAGGCCTGCTATGCATTTAGATAAAAAAAGTATAAAAAAAAAAAAATCTTGGCTGACGGCTATTGTTTCAAAAGTCAGACAAAACTCCTTTCTCCCCAGTTTATCCAGATGATGATAGTGGGAATCAATGACGTGTGTTTGTCTGCCTCTTTGCACCACGTCATAAGAGCTGTCCTCGCCAAAGCCCAGGTGACTGTAGACCTTCGCACAGTCAGCCCCGAACTGTGTGTCGTGACCCTTCCGGGCGGTTCCCAGGTGATCGTAATTATCAGTGGGGTTTTCCGTTGGTCTTCGGTGACAGATCCTGAGCCTGGGTATGTCTAGGGCCCTGTCTCTGTGCTGCGCGGGGAGGTGCCTCCAGTTCGTGGTACACATTCTGTGATGGGGCAGTGCTGCTCTGGGCGCCTTTTCAGGGCTGAGGAGGAGCTGGTGTGTGTTGCTCCTCTGACTGAAGAAAGCTGACCTTTTGCGCTGATGTTGTCGAAGGTGCTGACAACATCGGTAAAGCATTCTTACGGAAGACTACGGTGACATCTGTTGCAATAACACTGGAATGTATGAAATCTGTTGCTTTAAAAAAACGCTGAAACGAGTGGAGTCAGCTACATTTGTTCCGGTAGCACTGAAAGATATGAAATCTGTTGTGACAGCACTGGAACATAAATGCATTGGCAGCACAGAAACACTGGATAACATCAAATCATTGTAGTAACATTGAAAACGTTTCATTTGTTTTTGCTCCGAAGTTCACGACTTTACTCGAGAAAGCTGTTCATGTCAGGTAAACAAAGTTCCACTCTGTCAACGTCATTGATTTTTGCTTGTTTGTTTGTTTGTCTTTTTGGTCTGGTCTTTGACTGACGACGAAAGCTCAGACCATGTTGCATGTTCGTTCCAGCAGCGGATGAAATTCTGAGCACACACGTTTTAAGTCACGCATTAGCATGAAACTAGAAGAAGACCTAAACAAAATAAAGGTTTACAGAAAAGGAATTATAGTAAAAACGCTGCGACGGATAGCAGTAGGCCTGCTATGCATTTAGATAAGAAAAAGTATAAAAAAAAAATCTTGGCTGACGGCTATTGTTTCAAAAGTCAGACAAACTCTCTTTCTCCCCAGGTTATCCAGATGATGATAGTGGGAATCAATGACGTGTGTTTGTCTGCCTCTTTGCACCACGTCATAAGAGCTGTCCTCGCCAAAGCCCAGGTGACTGTAGACCTTCGCACAGTCAGCCCCGAACTGTGTGTCGTGACCCTTCCGGGCGGTTCCCAGGTGATCGTAATTATCAGTGGGGTTTCCGTTGGTCTTCGGTGACAGATCCTGAGCCTGGGTATGTCTAGGGCCCTGTCTCTGTGCTGCGCGGGGAGGTGCCTCCAGTTCGTGGTACACGTTCTGTGATGGGGCAGTGCTGCTCTGGGCGTCTTTCAGGGCTGAGGAGGAGCTGGTATGTGTTGCTCCTCTGACTGAAGAAAGCTGACCTTTTGCGCTGATGTTGTCGAGGGTGCTGACGCCCTCGGTCTTGCTGCTGCCAGCGATTGCTTTCCCTCTGAGTCTGGAGTCGTCAGACTGCCGCATTCTGTGGGTAGGAGGATTCTGCGTTGTGATGTGGCTGTAGTTGTCCGGATTTGGAGCCTGGATATGGCTGTAGGTGTCCAGTTCTGGCCCTGATGTGGCTGTGGTTGCTCAGAGCTTGAGCCCTGATGTGGTGGTAGGTGTCCATATCCTCTTCGCTGATGTGGCTGTAGTTGTCTCGCTGCACGCGACAGGCGCGCGAGGCGCTATCAGTGACGTCACCCGTCCCGGCCGTCAGGTGAGCGTGCTGACTCTCCTCCCCTCCTTCCCCCCTGCTCACTCCTGTCGCGCTCATCCCGGTGGGGGCGTCAGGCGACCTTCTTGTGTGACCTTCTTGATCCCGGTGACGTCACAACGGGGGCTTGGCGTGCCAGTCTGGTGGCCACAGGCTCGTGTGGTACATCGCTGATTTCGGAGTAATGGCTGGAGAATGGCCTGCCCCCTGCGCAGCATGTGCAAGACAGAAAAAATGAAGGTAAACACGGTCAAAGGAATGAGTGAGTGCATGCAGCACCGACACAATCTTTGAGGACAGAAAACTCACAATACAGCTGGTCATTCATAGTAAATCATCAGCGGTGTGCTGTTCGAATGAATCAGTGTGATCTTTACTGATATTCCTCATCGGAATCATCTCAGCTTCAAAAAAAAAATTATGTTGCATGTTATTCTTTCGCGCTCTTTGCTCATTTTGGGGAATTTCGCTGGAAAAGTGTATCGTTGTTGTTGTTGTTGTTGTTGTTGTTGTTGTTGTTTTTCAAGAAACGATATGCAAAACCTGTGAACTGGATATGGTCTTCTCGGTTTTCAATAACCTTCAAATCCTTTTTCTCAGACAGGAGAGCATGATCAGGGAGCTTTTATCGTACGTGCGGAAAACATCATGCGAATCCTAAAAACCAGACTGATTTATGATATAGCTGCATGCGAATCCTAAAAAACAGACTGATTTATGATATAGCTGCATGCCAATCCTAAAAATCAGACTGATTTATGATATAGCTGCATGCCAATCCTAAAAATCAGACTGATTTATGATATAGCTGCATGCCAATCCTAAAAATCAGACTGATTATGCTATAGCTGCATGCCAATCCTAAAAATCAGACTGATTTATGCATAGCTGCATGCGAATCCTAAAAATCAGACTGATTTATGCTATAGCTGCATGCCAATCCTAAAAATCAGACTGATTTATGCTATAGCTGCATGCCAATCCTAAAAAATCAGACTGATTTATGATATAGCTGCATGCCAATCCTAAAAGTCAGACTGATTTATGATATAGCTGCATGCCAATCCTAAAAATCAGACTGATTTATGCTATAGCTGCAAAGTGAAACGACTGCAGGCAGAAATATAAACAAACAAATTTGAAAAGTTATTGTTAAAGTACCTAAAAAAAACCAACCAAACAAAAAAAAACCGTAGACAAACGAATCACAAGACAAAACAACGCGTTTTGACCTCTTAGGTCTTCAGGCAAGATATACAACACTCAGGACAACGAAAATGAACGAGCAATCACTTATCTTCGTCTAACTCGGCACAAGGTAGGCGTTGAATCTCTCTCTCTCTCTCTCTCTCTCTCTCACACACACACACACACACACACACACACACACACACACACACGCACGCACGCACGCACGCACACACATAGATTGAGAGAGAGAGAGAGAGAGAGAGAGAGAGAGAGAGAGAGAGAAGAGAGGGGGAGAGAGAGAGAGAGAGAGAAAGAGAGAGAAAGAGATAAGAGAGAGAGATTCACCTGCTTACGCACACACACACACACACACACACACACACACACACACACACACACATATATATATATCCATATTGATATCTATAACTGTCTACCTACTACCTACCTACCTACCTATCTATCTATCTATCTATCTATCTATCTATCTATCTATCTATCTATCTATCTATCTAGAGAGAGAGAGAGAGAGAGAGAGAGAGAGAGAGAGAGAGAGAGAGAGAGAGAGAGAGAGAGAAGATTCACTTGTTCATGGAAATTTCCCCAAAGTGAGCGAAGAGCATGACAAATAAATATCCCCAAAGTGAGCAAAGAGCATGACAAATAAATATCCAACATAGAAAAAGAAAGTTGAGATGATTCCGATGAAGAATATCATCAAAGCTCACATTGATTCAATCCAACAACACACACTGCTGGTTACTATACTACGGATGACAAGCTGTAATGCGAATTTTCTATGAACCTACCACTCACCAGTGCGTCATGTGAACTTACCACTGGCTAATGCGTCATCTGAACTTACCACTGACTGGTGTGTCATCTGAACTTACCACTGACTGGTGTGTCATCTGAACTTACCACTGACTGGTGTGTCATCTGAACTTACCACTGACTGGTGTGTCATCTAAACTTACCACTGACTGGTGTGTCATCTGAACCTACCACTGACTGGTGTGTCATCTGAACTTACCACTGACTGGTGTGTCATCTGAACTTACCACTGACTGGTGTGTCATCTCAATTTACCACTGACTGGTGAGTCATCTGAATTTACTACTGGCTGATCTATCATCTGAATTTACCACTGACTGATCTATCATATGAACTTACCACTGACTGATCTATCATCAGAACTTACCACTGACTGATGCGCCATCTGAACTTACCACTGACTGGTGTGTCATCTGAACTTACCACTGACTGGTGTGTCATCTGAACTTACCACTGACTCATCTATCATCTGAACTTACCACTGACTGGTGTGTCATCTCAACTTACCACTGACTGGTGTGTCATCTAAACTTACCACTGACTGATCTATCATCTGAACTTACCACTGATTGGTCTATCATCTGAATTTACCACTGACTGATCTATCATCTGAACTTACCACTGACTGGTGTGTGTCATCTAAACTTACCACTGACTGGTGCATCATCTAAACTTACTACTGGCTGATCTAACATCTGAACTTACCACTGACTGATCTATCATCTGAAACTTGCCACTGATTGGTCTATCATCTGAAGTTACCACTGACTGATGATGCGCCATCTGAACTTACCACTGACTGGTGTTTCATCTGAACTTACCACCGAGCGGTGTGTCATCTAAACTTACCACTGACTGACCTATCATCTGAACTTACCACTAACTGGTCTATCATCTGAACTTACCACTGACTGGTCTATCATCTGAAACTTACCACTGAGTGGTGTGTCATCTGAACTTACCACTGACTGACTGGTCAGTCATCTGAACTTACCACTGAGTGGTGTGTCATCTGAACTTACCACTGACTGATCTTACACTGACTGATCTATCATCAGAACTTACCACTGACTGGTGTGTCATCTGAACTTATCACTGACTGGTGTGTCATCTGAACTTACCACTGACTGGTGTGTCATCTCAACCTACCATTTGACTGGTGCGTCATCTGCATATCGTATTGACTGGTTTGTCAGAATGTTATCTGAAATTATCACTGACTGGCGTGTTGTGTGAAACTACCACTGACCTGACGTTTCATCTGAATTTACCACTGACTGATGTAGCATATGAACGGTTGTGCCAGTATTTCATCAGAGCTTTACCACTGACTGGTGCGTTATCTGAACTTATCGCTGTCTGGTGTGCCAGCGTCTCATCTGAACGTACCACTGACCGTTGTGTCAATGTGTCAGCTGAATGTGTCACTGACTGTTGTGTCAATGTGTCAGCTGAATGTGTCACTGACTGGTGTGTAGTTTGAACTTACCGGCAACTGTTGTGTCATTTAAACTTACCGATGACTGATGCTTCAGCTGAACTTGGATTAACTGGCAGAGCCTTCGTGTCTTCTGATTTC
>JADBJO010000905.1:439975-444975 GCA_016801955.1 Conus betulinus | reverse complement strand
AGACAAGGAGTTGGAGTGAGAGAGAGAGAGGAAAAGGAGAGGGTGAGAGGACAGGACGGAGACAGACAGAAAAAGAGACCAGGACGGAGGGGACCGAGAGGCAGGGACAGGAGAATGAGATGAGGAAGAGGAGGGTTGGGAGGGGAACGTACTAGCCATGAGGAGGAAGAAGGGTGAGCAGACAGGAAACAGACGACTGAAAAGACAGACAGAGCGAGCAAGACAGAGACAGAGAGGGGGAGGAGATGGGGAGGGGGGGGGGGGGGAGACAAGCAGGGAGAGGGACTGGAAGCGCACCAACATGCCATAGAGAGACAGACAGACAGACAGACGGGCTGATGGCCAAATAGAGGACACGCAAACAAACTGACGGTGGCTAGGTCACAAAAGACGAAGAGAATTAAAAAAAAAAAATTCAGTGAACACACTGTGCAGAAAATAACTAGGATATGTAAGCAGACCGACACATGAAGAGAGAGAGAGAGAGAGAGAGAGAGAGAGAGAGAGAGAGAGAGAGAGAGAGAGAGAAGGGGTGATGAGAAGAAGAGAGAAAGAGACAGACGGACAGACAGACAGACAGACGGACGACGGACAGACAAGACGGGGATAGGTGACCCAGCAGGGAGGGTTGGGGAGGGAAACGTACCAGCACAAAACAGACAGACAGACCACCAGCAGGCAGGAATACATGTGAGGAGGTGCTAGAAACAGGCAGACAGACAAACAGACAGAAATGCGAGGACAGAGTGGGGGAGGGGGGGGGGGGGGGGCAGACAAGCACAGACACTGGAAGCTGCACAAAGAGTGCATACCAATTGTAGAATAGTCATCGGACTCCCAGTTGTCTGCCCCTTGCCAGCTGTGTTGAGAGGCTGCTGACAGTTGTGAGGACACTGGCGGTTTTCATTCGAGAACTGACGAACTCTCCCAACCTGCGATATTTAATCAACACAGGTTCTGCTTGTTGGTATATGTGGCTGTATTCAGTCAGTCTGTCAGCTAGTCCGTACGTCACTCTCTCACTCACTCAGTTACTTAGTGGTTTAATCAGCTAGTTAGCCACGTACTTAGAGCGTTGTATGTTCACAAATCAGTCTCTCATTCACTTAGTTAGTAAGTAGTTTAAATTAGTAATTTAGCCCACGTATTTAGAGCGTTGTTCGTTCATCAGTCAGTCTCTCAATCACTTAGCTACTTCATGGTTTAATCAGTTATTTAGCCACGTACTATGTGCATTCTTCGTTCATCAGTCAGTGTTTCAATCACTTAGATACTTTGTGGCTTAATCCATTTTTTTATAGCCACGAACTTACAGCCTTGTTCGTTCATCAGTCAGTCTCTCACTCACTTAGTTACTTGCTTATTCACTCACTTATTTAGCCACCTACTTAGAGCTTTGTACATCCATCTACGGCGATTGACCTATGCAACAAAATCCTCTGCGAGATTCGAGCTCAGGATCTTCGATTTCGGCCAGCATAGGAGAATTTCAACCACTCGAACATATAGTAGATCTTTTTGGTAGTTAGGCTATATATAGGAGAAAAAACACCACCACAGAAAATCACGCAGTAGGCGTACTCTTTGTCTGAAGCTGCGCGCTAAGCACGCGCGTGCCACGTGAATAGCGGTGAAGGTCACGCCAGCCTGATTTCAGCGCGCCCCCACACACAGCCGGGATTCAGTGCCCGCTGGCCGGCCAACGAAAGAGAACGATTTTCATCTAGGCCCGACGGCTGTGGATTGTTTCAGTGTTGCTGGCAGCTCAGCCCACTCGAACAGTGGTTTGGTCAGTTGAATGTTCCCTCGAGAAAATGCGGAAGAGCCTAGCAGACGATTTGTGCAAGAAAGAACAAAACGATCAATAAGAGCAGGCATGTCAATGGTACAGGAAGTCTTTTCTAAAAGGCTGTTTCAGAATTACTGTATCAGAGTGAACAGAACAGGGACTGTAGGAGATCAACACGTGTTGCCATGGTGCCAGCGGGATGAGTCCAGCACAGTGGGCCTCAGAGAAAGGACAGGTGACCTGGTTCATGCAGCAGCCACGCCACGCTCCGTCATCATGGGTCTTGGGTCCAGGACATCTACACTCCCTCAGAATCCCTGCCAACAGTCACGTCACAGTTCATGACGGGCAGTCTTGGGGTCTTGGGTCCAGGACATCTACACTCCCTCAGAATCCCTGCCAACAGTCACATCGCAGTTCATGACGGGACTGGAGTTCAGGACATTCACATACCCACATAACGTCAGCAGCCACGCCTACAGTTCAGGTTCAGGGCGGCGCTGGAGTCCACGACATCTTTGTACCCGCATAACGCCATTGGAGTCAACGACTTCTACGCACTCACGTAACACAGAGCAACCAAGCCGACAATTGATGACGGAGAACTGTATTCAAAGACATCAATACACGCACATAACACTGTCAGCAACCACGCCTACAATTCAGGACGGCAGTGGAGTCAACGACATCTATATATCCACATGACACTGTCAACAGCCAAGCCTACAGTTAATGACGGAACTGGGGTCAAAGACATCGTGCCAGCAGCCACACCTACCGTTCATGAAAGAAACAGGGTGATGGACTCAACACAACTCAAACAAACAAACAAACAAACAAAAAACTAAACGAGCATCCCACGCCTATAATCAATGGCGGATTTGGTGCAAGGACGTCTGCATACCTAGAGAATTTATGCCAGCTGCCACGCCTATAGCTCATAACGGTACTGAGGTCCACACCACACTTATCTTCATGGGTTGGGCAACGTTTATATACACAACACTTATGTTCGTATTTGACCAATGTGTATCTACACACATCTGTGTTCCTATTTGACCAATGTGTGTTTAACACACATCTGTGTTCATATTTGACCAACGTGTGTCTACACACGTCTGTGGTCATGTTTGATCAATGTGTGTCTACATACATCTGTGTGTGTGTGTGTGTGTGTGTGTGTGTGTGTGTGTGTTTGTGTCTGAGCGTGCGTGCGTGCGTGCGTGTGCGTGTGTGCATGCGTGCGTGTCTGCGTGCGTGCGTGCGCCTGCGTGCGTGCGTATGCGTGTGCGTGCGTATGCGCGCGCGCCTGCGCGCGTGTGTGTGTGTGTATGAGTGTGACACACAACTGCAAGCAACAGACGAGACAGAAGAGGTCATACTTAAGGGACAGACGCCGGGCTCAACAGAGAGGCCATAGATGCGAATTTCTCCTGTCTGGGCATCGGACCTTTTACTGGCAGAAAATGCAAGTAGCGAAACCTGAAACACACCGTTGTAAGTCAAGTTATTTGCCTTACAATACTGTAGTGTTGCATCTATCTTCGTGTGCGTGTGTGTGTGTGTGTGTGTGTGTGTGTGTGTGTGTGTGTGCGCGCGCGCGCGCGCGCGTGCGTGCGTGTGCGTGTGTATGTGTGTGTGTGTGTGTGTGTGTGTGCGTACGTGCGTGCGCGCGCGCGCGCGCGCGCGTGTGTGTGTGTGTGCGTGCTGTTTGTGCGTTTGTGTGTGTGCGTGAGTGCGTGTTGGTGTGTGCATGTGTGGGTCTGTGTCTGTGTGTGTCTGCGTGTGTAGTGGTCCCATAAAACTCCTTTGGGCCTCAATCCTCCTATTTCTCTTTAAACTTGCCTCACCATCTGTTCCTATTGTGTTATGTTGTTGCTGTGTGCTGTATGATATTGTGTATGGTATTGTATAATTAGCTCGTCGTAACAAAGGTCTTCTTGTATGAAAGCTGGACGAGGGGAGTCCGTTGAGTCGCCATAGTCCAGAGCCACTTACCCTGTATTCTTTTGCTCTCCTTTTTTCACATGCTTTGTTTGTCTGTTTGTTTGTTTACATAACAAAGTGGACTTTGTTTGTTTGTTTACCTAACGAAGGAAGCTTTGCTCCATTGTTGTTTACCTAATAAAGTGAACTTTCCTATACAACTTCGTTATAGACAACGCCCTTCGTTGCCGTGGCGTCTTTTACGTGCGCTGAGAGCATGCGGCATATGGGACTCTGGGACGCTCATAATCCGGTGGGAAGAAAAAGACAACCCCCCACCCCCACACACACACACACACGATTCTGACATGCGTCAGCGCATGGTCACTTTTGTCATTTTTAATTCGTCTCTCAGCATGCTGTCTTAGAGTTTCTTTCTTCCATTGGGAGCCAGCAAAATATACTTCATGTGTGTGTGTGTGTGTGTGTGTGTGTGTGTGTGTGTGTGTGAGAGAGAGAGAGAGAGAGAGAGAGAGAGAGAGAGAGACAGACAGACAGACAGACAGACAGACAAAATAGAGAGAGACAGCGACAGACCGAGACAGACAGACGGACAGACAGACAGACAAATAGAGAGAGACAGAGACAGAGAGACAGAGAGAGAGAGAGAGAGAGAGAGAGAGAGTGAGAGAAACAGAGAGACAGACAGAGACAGAGACAGGGTACGCGCGAGCGTAACTGTACGCGAGCGTTCGTGTTGGAGTCAACACAGGAATAATCCAAACATAAACATCTCTTCGAATCAAACACCTCATCACAATCCTACCTTTCCAGTGCCAGGGAACGTTCAGACGAAACGTTTTGACTGCCTGCTCTTCGTGGTCGCTGGCGATGAAGTCAGAGATGCCACCATACAGGACCGATCGGAGGTGCCGAAGAGAACGTCCATATCCGCAGGGATATGGAAACTGGTGTTGAGAGTGAGACAGGATGGGCGTGGTCACCTTCAGCTGTGGTGATTCCAGAATTGATACTGACGTCTGCGACACTCGGACACGTGCATAATCTGTAACATGAAATGTCAATAACAACAACAATTATAATCATCTTTATGATCATGAAAAGAAGAAGAAGAAGAAGAAGAAGAAGAGCAACTACACCAACAACAACAACAACAACAGCAGCAGCAGCAGCAACAACAGCAACAATTGTAAGAAATAAAACATAATGACGATGATGATGGTAGTAGTAGTAGTAGTAGTAGTAGTAGTAGTAGTAGTAGAAT
>JADBJO010000905.1:434975-437475 GCA_016801955.1 Conus betulinus | reverse complement strand
GTATGTATATATGTAGGTAGGTAGGTAGGTAGGTAGATAGGTAGGTATGCAATGCAAAAATACAATACAAAACATGAACAATGACTAACCATACATACGAACACGCATACGCGCGCATGTATGCTCTTACTGCCACGCGAATGCACACACATGTTTGCCCGTACGTACACACACACACACACACACACACACACACACACACACACACACACACACACAGAGAGTTGGACATACAGACAGAGGAACTGACCCACAGAGAGAAAGACAGACCGCAACAAGTAGTAAATAAATAGGTAGGCGGGTAAGTAGGTCGATAGGTAGGTAAGTAGGTAGGTATGTGAGCAGGTACGCAGGTAGGTACGTAAGAAGTTATGCAGGTAGGCAGGCACGTAGATAAGTGGGTAAGTAGATAGACAAGCAGGTTGGTAGGCAGAGAAATACACAGAAATATTCAGGTAAAGGGGGGCAAACAGACGGATGAGTACAGACAGACAGATACACAGAGACACGAAGGCCGAACAAGAAAGACAGACAGATAAATACAAAGACTAAAAAACAAACAAATAAACAAACAGATAGGCAGCTAGACTGATATGTTTTGTTGTGTTTTGTTGCTGTTGTTTTGTTTATCCGTTTGTTTTGATTTGTTTTCTATTTGCTTTGAAGGGACGTGCGGAGGGGCAGGGTAGGGCACTTGAACAATGACGTTGACTTTGTAAAAAAAAAAAAAAAAAGGGGGGGGGGGGGGGGGGGGGGGGGGGGGGAGGGGGGGGGGGGGGGGGAGGGGGCGAGGAAAAGGGTCTATATCTTCTATGGTTTTCTGCAAAGAGTTGGTTTGCTTCTGTTCTGGTTTCCGTTGCTAGGATCCAAAGTAATTAATCGATTTATTAGTTAATTTATCAATAACTAAAAAAAAGACAAGCGAACGCTTTCAATAAATATTTCATTGCTCAGTCCACTTTGGAAAATGATGATGATGAAGTGCCAGATGTACCATTCATAGTTCCAGAAATTACAGACATTTCTTTGACAGCTACTAATGTTAAGGATGTTATCTTGAATCTGAACAAGAATAAAGCAGTAGGGCCTGATTTGGTTCACAACAGGTTGTTGATTGCATCTCTTCCAGTTATATTGGATCCCTTGACTACCATATTTAACAGAAGTATGATTGAAGCAAAGTTTCCAAAACGTCTGGAAAACAGCCCATGTAAGTCCACTACATAAAAAAGAATCGAAGGATCTTTGTAACAACTATCGTCCAGTCTCTTTGCTCAGCTGCGTTGGAAAGGTTCTGGAAAAATGTATCCACAAGCAAGTTTTTTTCGATTTTTTTATTGACAAATTATATCATTTCACCTTCCCAATCCGGGTTTATCCCTGGTGATTCCACAGTCAATCAGTTATTATGTATCTATAACGATTTATGTTCCTCATTTGATAGTGGAATCACAACGCAAGCTGTGTACTTTGACATTTCTAAAGCTTTGACCGTGTCTGGCATAGAGGCCTCATCCGTAAACTTGAAGGCAATGGCATACGAGGGACGTTGTTAGCATGGGTTCACCGATTATCTCTCCGATCGTATGCAGGCAGTTGTAATCAAGGGTGACCAATCAGACTATGTCAGAATCCCTGCAGGAGTTCCCCAAGGCTCAGTTCTTGGACCTCTCTTATTTCTTATTTACATTAATGACATTACAGACGGTATAAGATCTAAAGTTAAAAACTTTTTGCGGACGATACCAGCATGTCCCTCTCACTTAATGATCCTACTATTCGCACAGAAATAATCAATTCTGATCTACAAAAGATACATCTTTGGGCGCAGCGCTGGAAAATAAAATTCAGTGAAGAGAAAAACAGAATTACTTAACTTTTTACGGGGCAATCATCTAGTCTTACCCCTTATGTTTGGACAAACGTATCTTCAAGGCAAAGACAATCATAAACATCTTGGACTTATACTTCAAAATAATTGCAAGTGGGATGAACATATTAATGGTATACGGAACAAAATCACTATGCTGCTTTCCTGTATGAAAAGTTTCAAATATAGATTTAGTAGGAGAGCCTTAGAAATCATGTATAAATCTTTCGTATTACCTAATTTTGACTATGCAGATGTTGTGTGGGACAACTGCTCCCGAAATGCAATCCAATTCTCTTGAAAACTTACACCTAGAAGCTATATAAGAACAATTACTGGAGCTGTTCGTGGAACAAGTCATCAAAAATTATATGAAGAATCTGGATTTTGCTCACTCAAGGAAAGGAGGAAAAGACATAAAATTATATATTATTATAAAATGATAAATGGCATGTGTCCGGTTTATTTACTTGATCTATTGCCTGGTCTTGTTTCGGACAGGAATCCTTATCACAGGAGAAGACCGTTAGAGCGTACAATTCAAAATGCAACACTGAGATATATCGGAAATCCTTCATTCCTTCAACTACATCTTTATGGAATAGTCTCCCAGATCATATTAAAACCAGT
>JADBJO010000905.1:424975-429975 GCA_016801955.1 Conus betulinus | reverse complement strand
CTTTAACTCTTTTCTCTCTCTCTCTCTCTCTACACTTTAACTCTTTTCTGTCTCTCTCTCTCTCTCTCCCCTCTCTCCTCTCTCTCTCTGCTCTCTCTTGCCCCCTCCCCTCTCTCTCTCTCTCACACACACAGAGAGAGAGAGAGAGAGAGAGAGAGAGAGAGAGAGAGAGGCGCGCGTGCTGAAAAAATGAATGTTAGTATATATGGCTAAACGTAAAAGTACGTACAAGTAAGTGCGCGCATGCACGTACAGGTATAGCCTAGGCATAAGCTATACATAACACAGCTATAAAATAATACTTCAGTCACAATCAAACTGACCGACAGAACTTCACGGTGAAAGAAACACAATTGATACTTACGAGCGGTTGGATGGACAAATGTTCACAGTGAAAGTTTGATATCAGTTTAAATGCCCCTCTGTCGGACGAAACGGCCGTCGAAGGAACTGCACAAAAGCTGAACTGATGCCTCATCAATGACTGTGAACTGTCGCCAAAACACTACACGCTGTCCTTCGAGCCAAGCCATACATCCGCTTAATATTCAGGTCACTCGGCTTTCCTGCCAACCTTCTTCGACAAGTAAATACCGACAAGTGTCTCTACCAATCACGGGAATGTTTACATCATTCAGTGAATCGCCTAACCTGACATATATGTATAAGTATCTATAAATAGTAGAGACAGCTAGGAAAACAACGTTTAACCAAGCTAAGAGTCAGGAAAGAATGACTGTGTCGCCAACGGAAAGGGTACACAACGGACACAACGAGCAGTGTGCGTGTTCTGTCAGTTGAGTATTCTTTCGCTTGGTGGCATAGTGGTCCTTTTTTTCTTTTCATTTTAAAATCTTGTTTCAGTCCTCGCCTGCAGTCACCTTACTCTGAAACCAAAGTTTCAACAGTTTAGATTCAGAGTCCGCTTCTTACCGTTTTAAATCGACGCCATCTTTGATGAACACAAGAGAGTTGTTGCCGTTAAAGCTCGAAATGAAACCTTTTCTGATTATCTTCAGTTATTATTGATCCTTCTTTCAGGAAAATGGTATCTTCCTCAAGCTGGAGGGAGGAGCGTCCGGGTCTTTTGCACGCGCGCGTGTGTGTGATTCATAGTCATCACAAAGGAATTGTTGAATTCCGGAAACACGAAAGAAGAAAAATCCCAAGTTTGTTTTTTGCCCACTGAGCGCGTCAGCGGAAGATTGTAATGTTGATGTTCAGCTGTGAGGCGGACTGGTCCGTTACTTAACAGGTCAGGACGTAGAAAGATTGACAGGCTCTGTTTCGTAATCGTCAGCGGAAGATTGTAATGCTGATACTCAGCTATGAGGCGGACAGGTCTGTTACTTAACAGGCCAGGACATAAAACGATTGACAGGCTCTGTTTCGTAATTGTATGTGCATCTGCCATCGTTGTTAAGACAAGTGCGAAAGCTTGTCAATATATCGAAACATTCAGACTTCCTTTACAAGTGCAGTCTCAGGATGAACACTTCCTTTCGCGTGAGCGTAACGAACAAAACTGGTCTGATTCAGCTGGTAACTCCTCGGTACGCTTTGGGCGACCAGTGACTGGGGCACTGAGTGACGCAAAACCTTTTATCAAAGATTTGTGTTCAATAATGTGTGGACTGTTAACTTACTATGCTTTGTGAGTCGCGCACGGGGTAGAGACACAAGAACACCGTAATATTTCTTGAACTGTTGAAAAGATTCCAATCAAAATTCAAACTTATGTCGAAAATCTGATTATCTACTTGTTCACTACTTTTCGTGTTTTCTGAACGAAAATGTGAAAGGTTCATCAGCTTCGCAAATGGAGTCACACTTCTGACGGATCAGGTCCTGCAGAGACCATGCACCATGATCTTTACAGGGTTGCTCTTGACAACACACAGTCCCGACGACACGGGTCTCTCAGGACGCATGTATTTCACAGAGGTTTTACCTTGAGTCCCCCCTCTGCCCTTGATGCAGGTTTACCAAGATCCACTCTCTTTACAGACAAAATCTCTGTGAATTGTGTTGGTCCTGAGGGACCCGCAACGTCGAGAGTATTTAGTCAAAACCAACAGTCTAGAAAAGGTTAATTCCGATACCTCCCCCCCCCCCCCCCCCCCCCTTCATCACTCCGCGTTCATTCCAAATCTTCCATGTACAGCCAAATCCTTTGAACCCGTTTGTCCATTGTATAAAGAGGCTCGCGAAAGCGAGGTTCTTTTGTATGTTGCTGTCCTGCTCTGGACACACTTAGAAACCAGTTTATCCCATCAAAATATTATAGCCATCCTTCTGCACTTTAGCCTTTCTGCACCTTATCTGCTGTGACTTCTGATGACGAAGATGATACAGAACAATTTCCCAGCTATTTCTATAAGGCGTTTGGAACGCCTCAGATCAATTAGCTGTACCTGATGGATAGGATTTTTGCATTGTATGTATAAAGTACCCTCTTCAGGAGCGGCTCTGGCCTTTTCTTTTTAATGAATTATCCGTATCCGTAAAAAGATGCAGCCAAATCCAGGATGATCCTGTTATGGCCTTCGTACGGACAGTCCACAAGGAGAAACAATATCGGACCGTAGCGAGGCAACCCATCAGAATAGGCCCTGCACTGTTTCTGAGTCACTTCATTGGCGTTCACCGATGACAATAAAACTTGTTGGTCGTGGAGCTGGCGTGAAAGCGTGTGCCCTTCCGGTGGGTTTATCATCACGTCCGCCCAGCATCACGACCTCGGCACGAGCTCATCTCGGGCAGAGACGTGGGGAGGGAACAGATAGAGCTGAGGTCAGCACAGGAGCAGGACAGGAAGGGCTACAGAACTTGGCACTGTTTGCGAGGTTCATTGAGCATAACGGTGATATAAGACGACAGCATGGAAAAGGGAGAGAAAAGCAGGAACAGGTACGAACGTCGGAGTGAAGGAACTGGTAGCCAACACTAGGGACTGGCAGGATGAGGCAGAACAGGTATGAACCGTTAGGAACAGGTGAGCAAAACTAGGAATAGGTAGCACATATAGGGAAATTTGAAACAGGGAAAAGTGAAAGCAAGTACAAAAGCTAGGAACAAGTAGGAGAAAGAAGAAACGGTTAAGGAAAACCAGGAACAGGCAATGAAACAAGTAGGGTAACTCTTGCTCCCATAAGAAAACCTAACACAGAGTAACTTTTATTCAAGACTGGCACAGCCTTTTAAACTTGAATAAAGTCAGACAAATACAAAGACGAACAGTAGAAAGAAACTCGTGGAGAGCGTGGCAGCAGAGAGTCCTCAGAAGAGGAGCCCCCTTCAAGCAAGTGTTTCGGCCCTTATCTCCTGACACTCTAGGGGGGTGGTGGGCCTCACCCGGTTCATGACTCCGGATGTCCCTCTGCTGCCCTTTTTTCCCCATCTTGGGACGAGCCATGGCTGGGATTCGAACCCATGACCCTCTGGACATGATCATTTCCCACTTATGACTCGCGCACTAACCACTGAGCCAATAGGACACCTGATATTTGTAGGAAAGTTAAGCCTTATGAAGTTCACTTTTGTACCTCCTTGACCAGATCCAGCTTGAACACCTCTCTGCTGCTTCTGCCATTGCTTTCAGAGCTCTTTGTTTTTTTTTCCCTCCCTGCAACTGAGAGCTGTTTCATGAGGCTGTATGCAGACGTTCCTACAAACCCCCTAGCTCCAATTTCTGCAGTGAGGACTTTGGCCTGATAGCGTTCTCTCCTCAGGCTCAACAATCTAATAGTGGGGGAAAAAAAAAGCGCAGGCCAACAACCCTCCGTCATCACAGTAATGACTTGGCAAAGATTTTAAACTTGTGGGAGGGGGGGGGGGGGGGGGGGGGGGGGGTTGAGGATGAAGAAAATGGGAACATAAAATTAAGAAAATATATTATGAATATGAAAACTCTTCTCTTGCTGCATGAGGGAACCATCGTAATCCCTCTTGAAGGCAGATCTATTGGTATTGCCTGCTCCTAGGCCTTTCGTCCGCTGGATCGGACTCATCAGGGAGACACGGCAGATTGTGTCTGTGTTGATTGTTTGATCAGCCGTGTCTCCCTGGTGAGAATGAGAATAGAATGAGGATGGATGAAGGGAACTGGACAGGGAGTCCTGCTGAGATGCATGTCCATACAACACTGTACCCCTGTAGAATGGTCCGGACGAGGAGTCATGCAAGGAATATATGTCCGCCTTCCACTGCACCCTCTCTAGAATGGTCTTAAACAGGGGGAGTCATGGCGAGATACATGTCCACCAACAGACTAAGCTTGACCCATACTACTGGACAGGAAATCATGGCGACCAGTCCTTCACTGTATCCTGAAGAATGGTCAGGCAGTCACGGTGAGACACATGTCCATCCTCCACTGTATCTTGCAGAGGTCCTGGACATGGAGTCATGATGAGATGTACACAAATGTCTATCCTTCACTGATCCCTATGGAATTGGTTTTGATAGGGAATCATGGCGAATAACGTGCTTGTATCAGGCAAGTTTTAGGCATCTGTAGACTGCAAGAAGGTTCTTGCTTGACGGCGAATGCCAAAACCAAGCAAAATGTGTATTGTCTATTTCATGCTACCTCGGAAAAAGTAAGCCTACATACATATGGGTACTTCAGTCCAATGGGCTCTCTCTCTCTCTCTCTCTCTCTCTCTCTCTCTCTCTCTCTCTCTCTCTCGCTCGCTCGCTCGCTCGCTCGCTCGCTCGCACGCTCAAACGGATAGCATCAATTCAACAATTTAGAACCAGCTATGCACTTCAATTTCCTTCTGAATAAGCTGCATAAACAGATAGATACATGAACAGGTAGATAGAATAGAAAAAAAATAGACACACACACATTTAGACAGACAAACAGATAGATAGATAGATAGATAGATAGATAGACAGATAGATAGATAGATAGATAGATAGATAGATGGACAGACAACAGGCAGACAGACAGACAGACAGACTTGTATCTGTGAGCTGAGTGGGGAGACGGGTGT
>JADBJO010000905.1:412475-417475 GCA_016801955.1 Conus betulinus | reverse complement strand
TTAAACATATTAAAAAAAAATCTTGAAAGTTTAATGAATTAATAATAATAATAATAATAATAAAAAATAATAACAACAGCTTTGTAATTTTGAAAGTGGTGTTTTTGACAAAGAAAGAATAAACCACAGATGTTTTTAAATTCTCTTTTGACTCGGGCAAAGAGTGCAAACGCAAAGAAGACAGTTGGGAATTGTCTGCCTTGTGATGGTGAAAAGGCAGGAACGAAGATGTGATTTTTTTTTCGATTTCATGCATAAATGAACTGTGGTTGTTGCTAACACTTTCTTTGGAAAGCTAACGAATGAGTGAAATAATGGTGAAATTATTGGATCGAGAGGAAATATGAGAGATCAGATTTTTACTGGCACTTTGGGTATCTGTCGATCAACCTGATGAAACTGCTAACACCCTCAAATTTTATATAGCAGAAAAAACTGGGACAGAAGTAAGTAAGAAACAATTTTACAAACATACAAAAAGTAAAGAAAAACGGCACTTAACGCACGCACGCACGCACCCACGCACCCACGCACGCATTAGAAGAAAACGAAGGGAGGCAAATCGAAGAAGACGGTTGTTTAAAAAGGGAAATAAGTCTTGACTGCCAGCAATAAAGACTTGTTTCCCCTGGACTGTCCTGCCGTTAACCACGACTTGAGAGAATCTTTTGTTTTAGTTTAGTTTTGTTTTGTTTTGCTTTATTTTATGTATATTAACACGTTTGTAGAGCGAGACAACTGGAGTTTAGGGGTGGATTTGCAGCAAAAACTGACAACGGCATGTGGCGGCTTTCGAAGCGACAGTATATGCCGGCGGCATACATGCGCCCCCTCCCCTCCCGCCAACCCCCGTCCCCCTCATACATGTACACACACACACGCGCGCGAGCACGCTCCTCTGACGCTTTACTATCATCATCATCTCATCATCATCATCTCTAAGTTTGAGTGTTTGCTCTGAAGACTGCCAACAAAATATGCCCGTGCTGTGAGCTCAGCAAATTATTGTCTCTAGCCATCAAGTTTGCTGATTTGGTTGATGGTGACAATATTTGCCGAGCCCGTTGGACATGGCAGTATATACTAATGCCCGCGACGAAGCCGGTCCCCATTGTCGATGACAAGAAGATTACTGATATGCTTGGCGACGATGTATGTGGTCACAGCGGACGGCCTTTCGCCTCTCCAGCGGATCTGAAATGGTGTTTTGCCTGTTAGTCTTTCGGAAGAGACAGTACGCCGAGGTTTCGTCTGTGTCAGGTACTCAGCGCATGCCAAAAGACTCCACGACAACTGGAGGGCCGTCCCAGTCCTGACTCTGCACATACAACCTCTATGACTGACCAGTCAAAATACAGGCAGGCTGAAAAAAAAAAAAATAGTGTCGCTGTACTATGGCTTATCAACAAAGACACAGACAGGTAACAGTAGATGTCGCTGTACTATGGCTGATCAACAAAGACACAGACAGATAACAGTAGTGTCGTTGTACCATGATTGATCAACAAAGACACAGACAGATAACAGTAGTGTCGTTGTACTATGATGGATCAACAAAGACACAGACAGATAACAGTAGTGTTGCTGTACTATGATTGATCAACAAAGACACAAACAGATAACAGTAGTGTCGCTGTACTATGGCTTATCAACAAAGACACAGACAGCCAACAGTAGTGTCGCTGTACCATGGCTTATCAACAAAGACACAGACAGACAGTTAACAGTAGTGTCGCTGTACTATGATGGATCAACAAAGACACAGACAGATAACAGTAGTGTCGCTGTACTATGACTGATCAACAAAGACACAGACAGACGGATAACAGTAGTGTCGCTGTACTATGACTGATCAACAAAGACACAGACAGACAGTTAACAGTAGTGTCGCTGTACTATGATGGATCAACAAAGACACAGACAGATAATAGTAGTGTCGTTGTACTATGACTGATCAACAAAGACACAGACAGGTAACAGTAGTGTCGCTGTACATCAAAGCACAGGCAGGCAGAAAACAATCGGTGGCGCTGTACTGTGGCGACGACAGGCTCTCCCCGGGGAGAGCAATCTCCACTTCACGCAGGAGACAGAACGGGGGGTAAGTTCCAGCATGTGTGCGCTTATGTGTACGTGATATGTGCATGATTGTGGGTCATGGTACGTGCATTTGTATGCAAAAATTGAATGAGGCTGATTGGTCTGCAGCTATGAAAAGAGACTATGGTTCTAGTGCAGGTTCCGCGATAGATGTGGGACATGTTCTTATGATGATGATCTCTCTTCTTCCTGTCTGCAGCGAGCAGTTGCCTCCTGGCTGCGCCTCTCTTTATCTTCGCCAGGGCAGTCATGATTTTCGCCAGTGCCAGTTGGTTACTTTCTCCAGTGGAAGGATGGCGGGGGAGATGGAGGGGAATGGGGGCGGAGGGGGGTGGGGTGGGTGGGAGTTGGGAGGGGAATTAATTTTGAATCTGTTTGAACCAAACTGTCAACAGATGATACGTGGGTTTGGGGAGTCAGACTCCTTCTTGTGCATGTCGACACACAATCAGACGGTTGAGCAGAAGAGACTTTCTCCCTTAATAATGAAGAACTATATGTTTACTCTTTATGTGAACAAGTGTTTCCACGGTTTCACATTATTCTGTGTGACACAAACACGTCTCAATCAACTAGATCCTCACGGGCTCACTTATTTATTTATTTATTTATTTATTTATTTTTTTTAACCTTTCTCTTCTCCACCTGGCTGGATGGATAATAAACTGTTCAAGATTCGTCCAAAGCTGAAAGAGTTTTTACCATGTTCCCCAAAGGCAGCCGTAACGGTAAGGTAAGGCAATGTTGCTTATAACCCAGAAGAAACACTCTTGTGCCTTTTGCATACAGACCACTCCTTTTACACTCATTTTTCTCTCTTAAAAGGTGAAGAATCTCCTTGGTGCATTCTATGTCATGTACCACTCACAGTGAAACATATTCTTTTAGTTTGGGACCTGCATGATGTGAGACATAAACATTTTATGGCGGACTCCGTGAACACCTTTTTCAGCGATGTCCCACCTGATGTGAGCTTTGAATTTCTGAAAGAGATCAACATTTTTCATGTGATCTGAGATTTTACAGAAGAACGATTTTTTAAACTAAATTTCTGGTGTGTTTTCAGGTGTGTTTTTTGTGTGACTGAGGTTTTTTTTTTTTTGTTTTTTTTATATTTTTTAAAAAATTATTTTTAATGACATGTGAGTTGACTTGAACGCATTGACAGTCTTGGAATGACCCTCTGCGGTCGGCTGGGCTACAAGTACCGTTACCTTACCTTACCTTCAGCTGACCGCAGGATGTACCAATCAAAATCCTTATAGCATACAAAAATGCCCTGGTCCTTAAGGACCTTTACTATGGTTTTCCCTTTTCATTTGACCTCAACGATGCCACAAAAACATCTCTACTTCTCTGCGCAACCTTACGTCAACTTCAGTTATACTTTATGCCTATGCCCCTCTCGCTATTTAAGAACAAGCAAACACACTTTTTTTTTCCCTCTGGTCTAAACCAGGGAAAGTTCCTGGAAAGAAAATAAAACGTGAGTTTTTTTGTTGTTGAAATCAATTCATCAAAATGTATTTCTCTGTTGAATAATTGATCTTGCTCTCCCACTTTTCGCGTCTCTTCACAGCTTCTTACTTGGAGGTTTGTTTTGCCTGTCATTGGCCTATCATGGGCTTTTACGGTTAACGAGAACAGTTCCTGTGTCATTTACACACACACACACACACACACGCACACGCACACACACACACACACACACACACACACACACACACACAGAGGCATGCACCCTCGAAACGTCTCGACATTCTGAGACAAATGACCCATTCTCCACGTGATGTGTTTGTTTTCACTCACTTCATTCAGTGAGTTCGCTATACGTAGCGATATGGTTTCCATGACTGGGTTAACCAAGACACAAGAGGGTAAACTGATCCATACAAGACTCCTCCTTCAACAGTGTACACAAGTGAGTTATGCTTTCCGTCCACATATTATTTTCGTCTACAAACACAAATCCAAGGACCAGGCACCTAGGTTCCGTTGCCTGACAAAGAGAAAACGTATTATACTTTGAGGCCGGCCCATGGTGTAGATCCTAATCCGATGGGATCCTTTGGACGAACCAGGATCGTTCAGAAGAGAAATGGGTACCAGGCTGAGGACTAATCATGTCAGTGCGTGCCAGCTATTACTTCTCTTGGAGGGAGACAACAACAACAACAACAATAAATACATAAATAAAAAAAGAAAAGAAAAGAAAAGAAAAAAAATCAGTATCTCTTGGCGTTCACGGCAGATCATTACAAGCTTTCTAACAGATACAGAAATATTGTGACATTACCGTTGCGAGTTGAAACTATCCACGGAGTATTAAATTAAAAAAAATATATTACTACAAACGTTCTAGTCATACACAAATGACTGTTCTTTCAATTTTCAAAAACATTTTTTTTAATGCAGGGAATAACTGTCTTGGTCCGTATCAACAGCAACCGTTTCCCCTGGAGGAAGGACAACTTTATTTTCAGTCAAGGGCGGATCCACAGGGCGGATGTGTCTTTGTGACCGTGGCAGAGGTCTGCACTCCCCCTAGCGCTATTCTTGTGTTTTCTAGAGCATATGTGTACTCCCTGCTAAAAAAAAAATAATAAAAAAAAAGTAAACAGGGGTTTTTTTTTCAATAAAATTTCTCCAATGGATTTTTCGCCTGAAAAAAACTTCCTCAGTATTGGCTTACAAAAAAAAAAAAAAAAACAAAAAAAAAAGAGAAAAAAAAAAAAAATGCACACATTTCATAACAGAATGCACACATTTCGTAAGTGAATATAGCAATAGTTCATAAGACTTTCTCTATAGGCAAAATGTGTGTGTGTGTGTGTGTGTGTGTGTGTGTGTGTGTGTGTGTGTGTGTGTGTGTGAGTGAGAGAGAGAGAGAGAGAGAGAGA
>JADBJO010000905.1:379975-407475 GCA_016801955.1 Conus betulinus | reverse complement strand
TCGCACTAGTCTTGCCTGAGTTTGTATGGAGCACTAAAGCGGAATTAGATTTTCTAAGAACATCTACTCAGGTCTCAAAAGATTTTCCATTTTCCACCACTGAACATGCTATATTATCAACGAGGTGAGTCAGCTTGCGTTCGACTTGAATGACTGCGATTCCTTGAATATCTGAAACTGTCTTTACCATTAATGCTGATATTTTAACTCAGAATGCAAAAAGATAGGGAGATATAGGAATTCCCTGTCTACCATCTTTTGTGATTGCAAACCAGTCAGTAACCTGACTGTTTACTGTAATACAAGAACTTATTTGTTTTAATGCACTGGTTGCAAAGTGAAACGACTGCAGGCGGAAATCTAAACAAATCTTAAATAAATGTCAGTGAATCGCCCAGAGAAACGTGGACAAACGAGTCACAAGACAACACACAACCTCTTAGGTCTTCCTCAGGTGAAACAAAGACGAACAAAATAACGAAAATGCACTTAGCTTTGATCGCTTCAGATCGCTTCTGAGTTCAGCGCAAGGAAGAAGGCGTTGAACTCAGAAGCAATCTGAATTTAAGATTTGTTTAATGCACTGATCGATCTACAGACATTTGGTTGAAAACTAAATGCTTTTTTCAACTTGAAGTATAGATTGTTAACTTATTGAGTCAAACGCCATTTCAAATCTATATTCAGCAGCAATCTAGGTATAAATGTTTATCTAAGTAGGCAGTCGTGTTGTGCAGCAGCCTTAAATAAGGCCATTATATATATTTTTGATCAATCCAGTTTCATTGATAATCTTTGGAACTACAAGTTTTAAACGATCTGAAATACAAATTATTATTCCGATTTTATAAATTACATTTAACAGTCAGATAGATCACTATTTCACTTAACATAGTACCTTAATCTATCATTTTTAGTGATGCGCATAATAATTCCTTCTTTCTACAAAAAATATTTCTCCTTTTTTTCTTGGAACTAGCTTTCCATGCTCTAACAACAATACCTTCTTTTCTTCAAAAACACTTTTTTTTTTCAAATCTGCATTGAAACTATCTATGCCGGGACTCTCATTATTCTTCACGGTGTTTAAAACACATCCAGACCAACTTCCTACTAGAGTTATTTCTCTCTCTAATTCTTTTGCTTCTCCTTCATTCAAACGTTACATCATCCACCAAATCTTTAATTTCACACGTCTCTTCCACAGAATCTGCGATTGACAAACTCTGTGTACTTCTTGGATGGATGACGTCTTTTCTGGTATGTCATAATGCTTTTCTGCTGGTCTGTTAATCTAGCTGGAACACAGTGACGTTTTCTTTAAACTGCAGAAAGAACCTACCCCTTTTCCCTCTTGCCTAACCATCTGGCTCTCGACGTTGATAATACTCCCTCACCACGTTGTTTGTGTCTTTCTAAACGGTATTTTCGCAAGGCATCTTGGGGTCAGGCTGCGTTACATTGTCCTATTTTGGTGGTACTTGGGATTAACAATGGAAGGCATGGTGTGGTCCCTTCCTCCCCCCTCCCTTTTCCCCTTTCCCCCCGCCTCCCTCCCTCCACCACCACCCTGCCTCGCTTTTTTGTTGTTGTTGTAAAAAAGATGAAACACGAGAGCCCCATCCTCACCTCTAAGATGAAACACGAGAGCCCATCCTCACCTCTACAAGCATTTGGAAGACAAGCGCACCCCCCCTCCCCTCCCCCCTACATTCACCTCACCTTCAGAAAAACACTTGCAAGAGGAGAACCCTTCCCTCCCCTTCCCTCTCTCCCAGACATTTGAAGGATTACAGACTCCCGCCCCTCCCAACCCTCCACCTGTACAAGAATTTGGCAGATAAGACTATTCTTCCCCCTCTCCTCCTGCTCTGCCCCCCTCCTTCCCCCCGGACCCCCTTTCCCTCTCCCCCCCCCCCCCTTCCCCTCCCGCTCCCACCCCGTCCCCTTCCTTGTACGAATTGTGCAAGACATGCATGTGCAAAGACGGCAGTGATGTTTTTTGGTCAAAAACCTTGTCAGTTCACGCGCAACTCACCCACCCCACCCCAGCGCCCACCCCCATCCCCAAGTCCGCCACCTCCTCCTTTCCCCCTCCCATTCTCATCCCTATTTTCCGACGCCTTTGGTATGGTGTGGGCAGTGTGATGGAAATGGGGGCCACAGTGATGGAAGAGTTCGAGAGAGTTAAGCGGCTGACACACGGGCCTTCGGCATCAAGTTCAACCCGACCGTTCGAGATACGTCGTGATCTATTCGAAACGGACAGCTAGTATCCTCCAACCAATCAACGCTCAGCATTGAGCCGACACCCTTGGCACATGGAAACAATGGCGTCGTCCAGCAGCAAGGTGGTCAAACTGTCCGATTCAGAGACCAAACAATTAATTGAATTGTACCAAGGCCATGATGTGCTTTGGAATGTCAATTAAAAAAAATTAAAGAATCTGAATATTCGAGAAAAAGCTTTCTATTCAATTGTACAGTCGTTTGAAGCGGCAAGTGGGATCACAATGACCTTCACCTCACATGGGCGGGGAGGCTCGTGTGTCAGCCGCTTTAGAAATCAGCAGTAAGGGACACGTGTGTGTGTGTGTGTGTGTGTGTGTGTGTGTGTGTGTGTGTGTGTGTGTGTGTTGTATTAACCGTGCATTACAAATCAGTATTACGTACGTTCGTTTCATTATTTCTTTCTCTCCCCCTTTTCTCCTCCCTATTTCAACGGTATAG
This sequence comes from Conus betulinus, assembly GCA_016801955.1. Classification (NCBI taxonomy): domain Eukaryota; kingdom Metazoa; phylum Mollusca; class Gastropoda; order Neogastropoda; family Conidae; genus Conus; species Conus betulinus. Next base: position 404,745 of record JADBJO010000905.1, on the reverse strand, counting down.
CAACAAGAGAATGACCCCACTCAATGTCATACAAATGTATACTACTGAAAATGTTCAGTATTATGTTGTTACATATTGTTGTTCTTACCTTTTGATCCATTATCTTGATGGCACCCTTTTTTTTGGCAAAACAAAGAAAACCGTTAAGGCGCAAAGAAATCCTTTAAATAGTAAAGAAAAAAAAACAATCAACCAAACAAACAACAACAACAACAAACAAACGAACAAAAAAAAAAAAAAACAACAACAAAAAAAAAAAAAAAAACAACAAACAACAACAACAACAAACAAAACAAAAAAAAAAGACAAAACAAAAACCAAACCCAGCCCTGCATGCATACCTCATGCTTGCTTTTCTACACAGTGAAAAAAAAAAAAAAAAAAACAAGCTTGAGTCATTTACTCCCTCACAAATAGAATTCCCACAGTATCGGAGACTGGGATTCTGGAAGAGTGCTAAACGCCTGTTCGATTCTGGCGTGGGTGATCTTCGGTCTTCTCTCCCAGTTCAGCGCGTCTTCTCCCTCTTCTTCCCTGGGACCACACGGAGCACACCTCACTGCACTCCTCATCTGTCCACTTCATCACCTTGGGGGGGCTACCTCTCCCTCACCCCCCCCAATCCCGTCCCTTCCTTCCCCCCCCCCCCCCTTCCCCCCCCCCCCCCTCTCTACCCCCGTGCTCTGTTCTTCACACAATCTTTCTGGCCCCAGTCCCATAAGGCACCGAGGTGACCCCCGTGCTCACGCTGGGAGGTCAGGAGGGAGAAGAAGAAGAAGAAGAGGAGGAGGAGGAGGAGGGAGGAGAGGGGGGAGGGGGGTTGGTGGTGGTAGTGAGGATGGTGTTGATAGTAGGGATGGTGATGGAGATGGAAGAGAGGGGGGGGGGGGAGGGGGTGGGTGGGGGGTATCTGCCTGCATCCATGCACTCTGCCCTTACAGCGCGCAGAGGTTTGGCGTGACGTAACCGCGGGGCCTCTGACAGTGCCCGAGTGACTGACAGCTCTGTCCGCGGGCGCGCTCAAGCACCTGCAAATTGTTAGGCGGTGCGCCGCGCCGTGATGGCGAGCCAACAGAGCGAGAGACAGGAGCCTTGGCCAGGGTCCAGCTGCTAGCTGGAGCGCGAAGATTCTGGGCCCGGAGTGATGATAGACCTGGAGACCAGCTTCTGAAGCCTCTGACTTCGGGGCTGTCACGGCGTCTGTGATCAGCCAACTTTGGGTTGGGGGGTGGCCGTGGGGAGTGGGGAGGGGGGGGGGGGGGGGGGGGGGGGCTAGACCTTTCGGGAATTGGCTCAGAGTTTGGCAGGGAGGGAGGGAGGGTTGGGAGGTGGGGGGAAGGGGTGGAAAGGAAAGGGGAAGCTTGGGGGTGGGTGAGGGTGGGCGGCTGTTATTTTATTTCATTTTTTTTTTCTGATGACCCTCAATTGGGACTTTGGGGGCGGGGGTGGGGGGGTGGGGGGTGTTGGGGTGATTCCACTGGAATGCAGTCAGTACAGGGGCAGGATCAAGTGAGATTAAAAGTACGGGCTTTTCTTTTTCTTCCTCACTTCATTCATCGGAACGTCACTGCTATTTCTACTGTGTGTGTGTGTGTGTGTGTGTGTGTGTGTGTGTGTGTGTGTGTGTGTGTGTGTGTGAGAGAGAGAGAGAGAGAGAGAGAGAGAGAGAATGAGATGAATGAATGAATATGAACTAATGTTTCATTGAGGGTAAATTGTTTTTACAAATATAGTAAAAAAAAAAAAAGTGTCAGCTTGTTTAGAGCATGTGTGTGTGTGGTGTGTGTGTGTGTGTGTGTGTGTGTGTGTGTGTGTGTGTGTGAGAGAGAGAGAGAGAGAGAGAGAGAGAGAGAGAGGGAGGGAGAATGAATGAATGAATATGAACTAATGTTTCATTGAGGGTAAATTGTTTTTACAAATATAGTAAAAAAAAAAGTGTCAGCTTGTTTAGAGCATGCCTTCAGGAGCAGAACCAAGACAAACCAAAATATGTCGTATCAGAACGGACAAAAAAAAAATTATTAATTGTTTTCAGAAATGACAAACATACGCGTTTGTACCACACAGACACTCATAAAGTATACAGAGAGAGAGAGAGAGAGAGAGAGAGAGAGAGAGAGAGAGAGAGAGGAGGAGAGAGAGAGAGAGAGAGAGAGAGAGAGAGGAGAGAGAGAGAGAGAGAGAGAGAGAGACAGACAGACAGAGAGAGAGAAGAGAGAGAGAGGAGAGAGAGAGAGAGAGAGAGAGAGAGAGAGATCCCTACCGCTCTGTCACTTCTCCCGTTCTTCTGTTTGGTCTTTACCGGGGCTCTCTTCCCCATGCCCTCGTATGAAATGCTTCAGTGGCGTAATAAGCGAACCTTCCGCCAGAATGCCAACCTGAAATGCACATTGAGCATGCCCCGGCGCGCGCGCAGACCTCTGAAACACACCTCCTGTAAAACAGGGCCGACATAGCCCCCCCCATGCTCTCTCCCTCTCCTCCACCCTCTCCATCTCCATATCACCCTCTCCTTCCCCCCCCCCCCATGCTGCCCCCAGTTCTTCGGGCTGCTGAAGGAGAGGGAGCGGAGGAAGGAGGGGGGGGGGGGGGGGGGGGGGGGGGGGGGGGAGGAGGGGGGGGGACACAATCGGGACTCGTGAGGGCTACAGGGGCGGAAAAAGTTGAACGTGACGGGCTGATATTAATGTAAACAACGACTGGAACCCTAAGGCTGATTGCGAATGCGGTCAAGGATGAAGATAATTCCGCCAAGCTACGGCGAAAAACCGCTTCCTTCTCCGACTCCGACGACCGACGACGACCGACCCTCTCTCTCTCTCTCTCTCTCTCTCTCTCTCTCTCTCTCTCTCTCTCTCTCCCCCCCCCCTCCTCCCCTGAGCTTGCTGGGGTCTTTTCCCCTGGGCGACCTGGGGGCTCACTAATAAGTCAAGAGTGGGGGACCCCCTGGTCTCTGTGGGCGACTTCTTCTGGCCCATCGCCTTGCATTTTCCGCCCGTCTCCCCGCCATAAACGAGACGTCAGGCCGGGGCTCGGAGGCTGCAGTGGCTGCCTTGATCACACGGGGATGGGGGGGACAGGGTGTCCGTCCGCTGCTGCTGCTGCTGCTGCTGCGCGTCCCCTCGGTCCTTTCGGATGACTTGGCTGTCTGTCTGTCTGTCTGTTTGTCTATCTGTCTGTCCGTCTGTTTGTCCGTCTGTCTGTCTGTCTCTCTCCGTTTTCCTGTTCCTCTCTGTCTCTCTCTCTCCCTACTCCCATCTCTCTCTCCCCTCCTTCTCTCTCTCCCGTCTTTCTCTCTCTCTCTCTCTCTCTCTCTCTCTCTCTCTCTCTCTCTCTCTCCTCTCTCTCTCTCTCTCTGCGCGCGCGCGCGCGCGCGCGTGTGTGTGTGTGTGTGTGTGTGTGTGTGTGTGTGTGTGTGTGTGTGTGTGTCTGTCCTCTGGCCTTCCTGACATCCCCGTCATTGGTGGGTTGGCAGGCAAAGTTGCCAGCACGGGTCTCTGGACGCCTTTTGGCAGCCGGCTGAATGAAGAACAGGGCAGGAGGCAGGGGCACGAAATGAATTGGGAGGGGGGGGGGGGGGGGGGGGGGGGGGGGGGGGGGGGGAGTGGGGAGGGATCCTGTTTGGAAAATGTGTCTCTCTCTGTCTCCATTTCTGTGTGCCTGTGTGTCGGTATATCTGTGTGCCCCCCCCTCTCTCTCTCTCTCTCAGTCCAGTCACATCAAAATCATCATTACGAGTTAAAGAATACGCTTCACAGATTTTGTTTTTCATTCTCGTACCTTCGCAAAAAAAAAAATAACTACAAAGATAATGAAGAAAAAAAAAGGACAAATCATGAATATTAACAATCCAGAAAGTACTAAGTGACCTAAATATGAAAAGCATCCAAATTCTATCACAAAATGTATGCATAATTCCAATCAACAACGTGAAGAACATTACAAAACACGATGGACAATAGCATATCAAGAACTACATAAAAGAAGAGAAAACATTCAGACGGACAAACACACCACACGCACACGCGCGCGCACACGCGCGCACGCACACACGCGCACGCACACAGAGAGAGAGAGAGAGAGAGAGAGAGAGAGAGAGAGAGAGAGAGAGAGAGAGTTATTCTTTTTGTTGTTAATTTTCTTGTCATTGTTACGATCCAGAGGGTTGAGATGTCCTTCAAACTCTTTCAAACAAGGCTCAGGCGCAGCAATCCACAGGCGTTTTGCAAAAGTTGTCTCCTCTCACCACACGGCATTCCCTGTTCCTGCAGCAGACCACGCATCTTCCCCGTCCTTTGGTCGGCTGCAGTCTTCTGGTGGCTGGAATATCACTCGGCTGCACTGCCCCTCTCCTGCCACCATCCAAGACCGTCCATCTTCCAGACGAATGCGTTCACATCTCCGGTATAGACCTCCAACGGGTCGGAACGGAAGTTGAATTCCCCTTGAGAAAACATACACGATACAGCTAGCAGCAACGAAACAGCCAGGTTTATAGGAAATGCTCAAATACATACAAAATGAATTGGTGCGCACATTGTCAGTGAAAGCGCAGAGTGATGAGTTCGAATCGGAATGCTAAAGAATAGACTACACGCTCAAAATCGTTATCTGTCGCAGAGAGGAAGAGAATTATAGGGTAGAGGTGGGAGGTGGGGTGGGGAGGGCTGTGGGAGAGTGGGGGTGACTTGGGGGGGGTGGGGGGGGGGGGGGTGTTGAAGCATACTACTCTGAAGGACGTTTCAGAACTCTGCAATGTTTTCACTTCCTGTTTCTAGCAAAGCCTGCCAGTTGTCAGGAGTTGGTTGAGGGGGAGGAGTGAGGAAACTGGACGGTTATAATGAGTCGTCTCCTTTTCGTGTATCGTTTCTAAATTTAGGAGGCTGTTCTCAAAGTTGTAATCCAAGCCTTACATTAATCAACTTGCTGTAGTTTTTATTATCAATATCATATCATTACTATATGTTATCATTGTTATTATTATCATTATTACTATTATTATTATAAATTACTATCATAATTAGTTAAATGATCGCGTGACGAGACTCCCGACTTCCTGTTCCTCATAAATTAATGATTGCCATGTACATGAATGCACGGGATATACAGAAGCATTCCCACTCTAGACATAAGAAATTGTACTCTGGCATAGACACATACACGCTGTCGCTGTCACTCACTTCAGGCCCTCACAATGGTGACGGAACAACAACACTGTTTTGAGAAAAAGATTTATTTCAAACTGGATTCCGAACTATACTACACGGTCATGATACAATACAAATGTAAACAGCATACAAATACTCCAAAGACTGCATCCCCTTCATGACAATAAGTCTTACTTATCCGGGACAGATAACATTCCACTGTTCAATCTGGTCACACACACATGACAAACAAAACAAAAGAATGAAAAACATGTGTTGATTTTCCAGTGATTTTCCTTGGCTGTTCAGTTCTTTCCCAGTCTCCATCACCACAGGCATATGGAACTCCCGTAAGACACCTCCCAATTTGGCTGAATCCCAGGTGAGGGATATTGGCAGTGTATCTGTCTCTCTTGAAGCGAGTCCCCTGGATTTTTTCGCAGCAATGCGACTTCTCTCCGGAAAGGGGTCCTGTCTGACCTCTTCTTTAACAGGTTTTCCCGGTACCGCAGGCACCCTCATTGGCTGAAGGACCCCTGTCTAGACCCCCGAAAGGTTTGACGTGCTTTGCTGTCTTCCGTCTCCCACACAGGTGGACGATTCTCTAGACGAATCCCCTGGACTATGTTTTGTTGTAAACTCACCTGGTTGGTTATAGCAGATTCCTGGATACGTACAGTCCCCTAGTCGTGACACTACCTCACAATATTTCTTCCCTCAGCGAGACAGGATGGTTTCATTCTCTGCAAGTGAGTCACATCTTAACTGGTTTTCCGAGCGTCTTACAACCCTGTCTTGAACAATGATACACCAAATGACACTGGATCAGCCAATGGAATCACTGGTCATACAACACATCCCGAAGAATTTACCAATTGTTCTCCAATACATCCTAATCCAGTCACTGAGATTACTGGCATATACATGAACCCCTTATCACCATGACTATCCCAATCATTCCAGTTCAGCCAATATAACCCACGCACATCAGAACGACTCGACACAAATAGTGGTGAGACACTAACCACTGAGTCTCCGAGTTAGTTTAATTGATCCAATAGAATCACTAGGGTGCTCTTACCCACGCACAACAAAGAGTTGGGTACTTTGTGGTCAATGCATAACGCCTTGTTCTAACTCATCTTCGATTCTCCTACCTATTCGTTGCGTCAACAGACCGGGCCTCTCCTTAAGTCGAGACCTCATGTCTCCAATATATTTACTTCGACCCACTCCACGTAAGGTGCAAACCATCTGGCAGGTATTGAAGCCTTCCGGGGGGTGTTCACCCTCGAGGTTCTATCCTCAAGAGAATCTGGGAGGCTGACGGTCACTGGACCGAGACGCCGATACCCAACAACAACTATTGTTATTGCTGGAACCCATGCTTCTGCGTTCCACGCTTGAAGTTCCATTGAAGAACCCTTTGAATGGTCGTTGTGGAGGTAAGATACATTCCTCTTCTAGGTGTGAAAGTTTCATAATACTTGTCAATACCCCCCCCCCCCCCCCCCCCCACACACACACACACACACCTTCATGGATATACGTATGACTAGCTTACTCTCATACCTCAACATCTAAATCAAGATACCCACAGATGTGGAACTGGAGTTCGAACACTTGAAAAACCCAAGGAAGCTAATCCTCAGCATTATCAAAACCACCCTGATTTTGCCTAGGGGACTGGAGAAACGAGGCTGATTCATTCCAGATTGACTGATTGAGTGGTTTACTCATTTGTTCATTTATTTCATAAATGTTTATGTATTCTCGTAAATTTGTCTTGATATTGTAAAGGGCGTGTTAAAAGATTCAAATGCGGATAAAACATATCTTGAATGATATTTCTTTAAATACCACACACACACACACACACACACACACACACACACACACACACACACACACGTGGAACATTGGGTAAAAAATCACCTGTTTCGGGATGTGTTCACATACTTATCTTTCTACACAGTACTATCTTCTTTTTATTGTTGTTGCTGTTGTTGTCGATATTGTTGTCGTCGTCATCTTCGTCGTCGTCGTCGTTGTTGTGTCTTCTTCTCCTACTCCTCCTCCTTCTCTTCCTCCTCTTCCTTCTTTATCATCATCATCATCATCATCATCATCTTCTTCTTCTTCTTCTTTCTTCTTCTTCTTCTTCTTCTTCTTCTTCGTTGCCGTCGTCGTCGTCGTGGTCGTCGTTGTCGTCGTTGTCGTCGTCGTCGTCCTCCCCCCTCCTCCTCGTCGTCGCCCTTGTCATGGAGGACGCCCATCTACCGCATAAATGAAAATAGCGATCCTTAGAAGAAGCTCTGGGTCTCCCGAGAGCTTGTCCCTCGACCAGCGGAACTGCGTATGGCTATGCTGCCATTGACGGATTATAGTGCCGTGGACAGTGTTGTGTGTGTGTGTGTGTGTGTGTGGGGGGGGGGGGGGGGGGGGGGGGGGGGGGGATGTTCTGTCCTTAGTGCCATAACACAGGGAACTCTCAGACTGTTCACTCCTCAGCCTGACGATAGCCTCTGCATACAGCCAAGCACGTCCTCCTCCAGGCGGGCGAGCCATTTAAGCGCCCCACACCTTACCCCCTGACCTGTCCTCCGACGTCACGTGCTCGGTCCACGCCATCTTGACGAGTCTGTGCCCTTGCCATAGCCGTCACCGTTAATGAGGGGTTAGTTATCGCCCCTGACATCACCACTGTCCTCACCACCAGTTCCAGCGGCCCGCATGAAGCAGTGGTGGAGGGCGACGAGGGGGAAGAACTCCTGTCGTCTTTCTTGGTGGCTTTGACCCTGGGGTATTGACCTCTGACCCTCCCAGGGGAGGTGTCCTTTTGAGCGGAGAGCGAGGGACGTCAGTGTCGTCGTCTGTTCATTTCCTTGTCCACCAGCTCTCTGTGTGTGACAGTGAAGTGGGGGGGGGGGGGGGGGGGGGGGGGGGGGGGGGGGGGGGGGGGGGGGGGGGGGGGGGGGGGGGGGGGGATAAAGGGGGTACGGACGTGTGGATGGGGACAAGGGATTAGGTAGATGGGTAGGTTCCACTAATCCTTATCGCTTTAAAACACACACACACACACACACACACACACGCACGCACGCACGCACGCACGCACGCGCGCGCCCGCACACACACACACACACACACACACACACACACACACACACATACACACACACACACACACACACACACACACACACACACACACACACACACACACACGACGTGGAATTAACCAAACTTCACGAATCTTGCTGGAGGAGATGCAAAGTTCAGTATTAAAAAACATTAATTTCAACATTTTGAAGGGGTAAGGGGATGGTGGAGTGGAGGGGGGGGGGGGGGGGTAAGAATAGAAATCTAATGAAAATTATTTCTTTCGATATTGGGCAAAAACTTCTTTGAACTGACAATAATTTGGTACAAAATGTGCTGCTATGAGTTTTTTACTAAAAACTGCTGAACTTAAACATTCTGAAAAAGTACTGAAAATGTATTTAATTTTGTGTGGAAAGAAAAACGCGTGCGCGCGCGCGCGCATATATATATATATATATATGTGTGTGTGTGTGTGTGTGTGTGTGTGTGTGTGTGTGTGTGTGTGTGTGTGTGTGTGTAGATATAGACAGCTAGCTAGCTAGATAGATGTGTGGGTGTTGGTTTAGTTGTAGTTGTTGTCCAAATCTCCTCTACCGTTTCAGTTTCGTTGTATTCCATGCCGCTCATTTCCGGTTTCCTGTCCATAGCCCCGCCACTGGCCAACCACCGTGAGGACTCGATGTAAAGTTGTCATGATTTTTCATCATTTCAACAATGCTCTGCAGTTAATATCATACCTGGACATTCGTTTCCTTCATAACCTCTAAAATGCAGATACTGACAGTAAATCATTTCAGATTTTAAACATTTCTTCACACAGCAGCCACGGACATTTCAGTCCATTGTCATCTTGTCTGTGTTACTGCAAAACACACACACACCACACACACACACACACACACACACACACACACACACACACACACAGAGGTTCACTTGGCTACGAAACCCTCCAGGCTGAATCATGTTAAAAAGCAATCCCAGCTTTATGACAGCTAGCTCTGTTCATGCTCTATTACTTACTGTTTTTGACCAAGCTTTAAACAGATAATATGAATCTCAACGTAAACAGAACTCTGATTCCCCTCCTGCTCTTGAAGCCGTTAGTAACCGTATGATCAATCTCCCTGAGCTACGACAATTCATGACCGCATATTTCTCTCTCATCAGTGACGGATTCATTTTTGTTCTTGCTTGAAACCCTGGTTGCACTGACCATTCGAGTCAACGAAGTCACTGAGCAACTTGCCTCTAAAGCCACGAATCGCCAAAACGGGAAATTTGCATTCCCTTCTCAGATCTCCAACCAAAAGTAAGGAAAAAAAAAAAAAAAGAAAAACATCTTTAAGAGCTCTTGCAAAAGGAATGGCATAAAACAAAAACTGACATGTTTGTTGTTTATTTGTTTGGTTTTCAATCTACTGAAACTGTTTGCCTTTTCCAATCGTCCCGGAAGCCACAAAGAAGAAATATAAGTCAGTCCTTCCTTGCATGCTGTTACCTTTGAAAGGGTCGAGAGACTCTGTGGTGCCTGCCACGTGGTGAACCGCTCATCAATCCAACGCACCTCGCGCTGAAACGGAGACAACCTCGAGCATAAGCATCTCAATGCAAACTCCACCGAGACTTTGCTCCGAGATGTTCCACGATGAAATTTTTCATCTTTTTCAACACGTAGAATTACTATTTGACATGAAGAACGCGTGACCTTTGAAAACAGTGATACTGATCTGTTAGTTTTAGGCCAGACTAAAGTAGACTTTCTCATGAGGCAAACTGACGCACTGACTGCCAGTTTCAAGACCTTCAACACCGACACACGATCCCCTGGGTATATAAGTAATATAGTGCTCTTGACAGACCCCGCTGCGGACAGTGACACCATCAGGACAGAAAGAACAAAGCAGTATATAGTGCTCTTGACAGACCCCGCTGCGGACAGTGACACCATCAGGACAGAAAGAACAAAGCAGTATATAGTGCTCTTGACAGACCCCTGCGCGACAGTGACACCATCAGGACAGAAAGAACAAAGCAGTATATAGTGCTCTAAATAGACCCCGCTGCGGACAGTGACACCATCAGGACAGAAAGAACAAAGCAGTATATAGTGCTCTAAATAGACCCCGCTGCGGACAGTGACACCATCAGGACAGAAAGAACAAAGCAGTATATAGTGCTCTAAATAGACCCCGCTGCGGACAGTGACACCATCAGGACAGAAAGAACAAAGCAGTATATAGTGCTCTTGACAGACCCCGCTGCGGACAGTGACACCATCAGGACAGACAGAACAAAGCAGGTGAACAGAGCGGCTACCATCCAGGCGGAAGAGGAGCAGGAAGAAGTAGGAGCCCACCTCGCTGAATTCCTTTGCTTTCAGCGTCCATGGCCCCCTTTCTGCCACATGAAGAGACCTTTCACAGGCGGATGACATGCCGCCTACTCGTGCGTCGAACCGGCACGAAACCCTTTCCTGATTTCAGGAAACAGACATCCTGATTTCTATGAGGGCCTCCAACTCACTGCTCAGTCTGCATCGTTAGACAGCATGACCACGTGAGGAACAAATGTGCTACTATTCTACCAGATAGCGTGGTCACGTGACAAACATGTATGGCGATTTTACTATCGACAAAAAAGACTTAATATACCTGTTTTCTTTGAGGAAAAAGTAACTTGTTCAATATCTCAAACACTGCCAGAATTTCGGTTGTCACGTGACAAACAATCGTCCATCAGCATGTTGATTTACAATGACTGTTCGTGTCTTTCAGTCGGATAAGACTGTAAAATGTGAGTATCATGAGCACAACACGGATGGCGTTAACTCATAAAACAGGTGGGTCTTCACGGACTGCCAAAGTGCAGAATACTAAAAACAAGAATTCACTGTCAACATTGACTGTTTTACTATGGTGCAGAATACTGAAAACAAGAATTCACTGTCAACATTGACTGTTTTTACTAAGGTGCAGAATACTGAAAACAAGAAATCGCTGCCAGCGTTAACTGTTTTACTACAGCACAGAAAGTGGAAACAAGAATTCACTGTCAGCATTGACTGTGTTACCATGGAAACTAGAATCACTGTCAACATTTTCTGTTTTACTACGCAATCTAGAATCACTGTCAACATTGACTGTGTTACTATGGAAACTAGAATCACTGTCAACATTGACTGTTTTACTACGGAAACTAGAATCACTGTCAACATTAACTGTTTTACTGAGGTGCAGAAAGGCGAAAAACCAAAAATCATCATTAATTGTTTTCACGCTTGACGGCTGACTAGGGTCATAAGATGCTTTTCTTTCTTTTAACTCGTGATCTGATATATCAAAAACGTCAAAGCAGTTAAGTAATTGTTGGCACGTAAAAATTACGCGTATCTTTATGCATTAATCGCTGTTTTTGTTCAGTGATCATCAATATTTCACGAACATTGTCTTTTGTTTTCATGGAGTTAGTCATTATTTTCGATTGAAAACAATGACTTTCGGAGCTTTCTCGATAATAGTTTCTGTCCTCACGGTGAAACAAGAAGTATGAGCGTTTGGCGTAAGCCAATTCGCCATGAGAACGAGAACAGACAAGTAGCTTATTTTCTGCTCCCACGAGGAAATAATACGGTCCCGTTAACTCCAAATGAAAGCTGCTTACGGCACCAAGTCACCTAGGCGAAATGACAACACAGAGCACACAGAACCAACAAGGAGACATCCCCTTCCTCCAAAAGGATGTTCCACAAACTTGCACATATAACCTTTTCCTGACTCATCTACACAGCAACAACAACTGGAAAAACAAACCAATACAAATGAAACATTTCTTCAGCACACTGGCACAGCCTTTTCTATCTTGAACATAGTCAACCAAAAAACACGTGGACGAACAGTAACAAACACACGTCACCTCACTTTGATTGGTATGAAAGGAAATCTTGAATGAGGCGAAGGGTACAGTGAAGATGCTTCAATCGTCCTTTGCCACTGACGACTGGCGACCCCGAGGTGGACAGATGTTCACAGGCTGTTATCGCCCTGTACAGACACACAATCTGAGGGGGGTGTGGTGGGTGTGGGAGGGAGGGGGCGAGGAAGGGGGAAAGGAGGGGAAGGGAGGGGGGGGGGGCGAGGGGAGGGACGACATGCACAAGCGGCACATGGTGTTGCCTTCAGGCGGTGGGCGGTGTGTGCCCGGCCTCACAAAGCGGTGCTCCGTGGAGAAGGGCTGGCCTGTTTGCTGGCACCCCCGGTGGACGAGTCTGTGGAAACGCACGGTGCTCCCCGCACCCACCCACCCTCCCACTCCTCTCCTCTCCACCCACCACCTCCCTCCCCCCGCCCCTTCCACACACACACACACACACACACACACACACACACACACATACACGCACGCACGCACGCACGCACGCACGCACGCACACACACACACACAAACACGCGCGCGCGCGCGCCTGCACGCACACACACACACACACACACACACACACACACAGAATGACAGCGAGAGAAAAAGGGATGGAAATTGGGAAAATACACAGAAAATAGAGTAAGACACAGAGAAAAAGGAGGAAGGAGGAGGAGGAGGAGGAGGAGAAGAAGAAGAAGAAGAAGATGATGATGATGATGATGATGATGATGATGATGATGATGAAGAGGACAGAGAGAGAGAGAGAGAGAGAGAGAGAGAGAGAGAGAGAGAGAGAGAGAGAGAGGGAGAGAGAATCTTAGTCTTAAATCGTACTTACATAATCTGTTTCAAGTCGGACCCACCGCACAATACACGTACTGATTTAGTCAGAACTGAAAAATCTGTCGAGGCTTGACACATCCCACAATGACCCCCTCTCTGGCTAACACCGATTTTATTCTTAAGGGTTTTAACTCTCTCTCTCTCTCCTTTTCCATTTTTTCTATTTTAATTTCTTTTTACACACATTATTTGACGCTTTGATTCATGTTTACATAAAAGAATTCCTCTTCTCTGACTGAAAATGTATGAGAGGTAGGTCGACCCTAGAATAGAAACCAGATGACCAATTCTTAGAATTAATCGGACTGCATCAGCAAGAACTGATAGTTCCCCTCCAGGCATGCAAAAATCATACACCATCTACAAGCGTCAGGATACTATCGCGGTTTCATTTGGACAGTTGAATCATTCTGGAAATGCAACACGGTTCAAATTTGGTGGTTTGACGTCCCCCCCCCCCCCCCCCCCCCCCCCCCGGAAAAGGTTATAGAGCAAAGTGGAAAACTTTTCAGGAAATTTGGGGTCAGGGAACCTACTTAACATTGGTTTGATACAACCAGAACGACGTCGTGCTAAGACAGGCTGTGAATATAGCCATATATCTGTTGGGCACAAAATCGATTCGAACACAGAACTTGTGACTGAAAAAAAAAAAATCGGTACTATACCACTGGTCCAAACTGATACATGACACGGTTGAACGATTCCTGTGCTGTACGTGACAGATCGAACAGATGGATGAGGGAAGGGAAATGGGAGAGGGTGTTGGAGATGGGAGGGGGGGGGGGAGGAAGGATGGGGGTGGGGGACTAACTCTGGCAGGGGGTGTATTCCAGAGTCTGGCACCGGCGCCTAAGGCTTGTGTCAAACTGGAAGGCGAAGCGGAAGAAGCAGAAGAAGAAAGACGAAGTGACCTGGTGGACCTTGGGAGAGGGAGATAGAGAGAGAGAGAGGGGAGGGAGGGGAGGGGTGAGGAGAGGGGGAGACAATTTAATGCTGGGGTCGGGATGCAAGTGTTGTGATGCAGTTATGACAGACTGATTATCTGCCCCTGTCATTATCATCGGCTGTCTTGGAGCAGTATCTCTAACTCCTTCATCAGTCTCCCGCCTTGCCGTCTGTCTGTCTGTCTGTCTGTGTCTGTCTGTCCGTCGCTCTGCGTGACCCACCATCCCCTCTCCAGGTCCACCATCCTCAATCTCTCTCTCTCTCTCTCTCTCTCTCTCTCTCTGTCTCTGTCTCTCTCTCTCTCTCTCTCTCTCACACCACACACACACTGCACGCACGCACACACATACACACCATCCCCTTCCCATGCATGCACGCACTCATGCACACATGCACCAACACACACATACACACATACGCGAGCACGCAGGCATGCATGCACGCACACACGCGCACACACACACAACACACATACAGAGAGAGAGAGAGAGAGAGAGAGAGAGAGGAGAGAGAAGAGAGAGAGAGAGAGAGAGGTAAATTCGTGCTGCTATTTCATTTTCACATCCAGCCTTCCCTCATTCAAGATATGAGCGCACAAAAGAATGAATAACAAAGAGTGTATGCATACACACACACACACACACACACACACACAAACACACACACACACACACACACACACACACACACACACACACACAACACTAGGACTTTTAAGAACAAACACCTAATTTACTAAATCTCTCTCTCTCTCTCTCTCTCTCTCTCATTTTGCAGAGGGATGAAGAAAAGTTAAGTTTGTAGGAATGTTAAGTACTGCTGACGTAAAAATTTGCCACAAAAAGGGGAGTTTCACACGTGGCAATGACAGTGGAATCCGTGACTTGCAGGGAGGACGAGAAATATTGCAGTTGCAGGTAGTGACCAGTAAGGACTTCTTTTTAAATCATGCTCAGACACCTGGCCATTGCAATGAAGAAGTAAACGTAGGAAAGAACAAGCCGGATTCTTCCATTTCGGTAAGTGTAAGAGTATTGAGTTAGCGATAAGACGTTGCAAGTTCGATTCCTTGAAGGCACTTTCGTTGCTCGCCTAAACGTGTTGTCGATCTGGTGCTGTCAACAGAGTTAAATCAGCTCTCTGCTTTCTCTCTCCTGGCCTAATCATCCCCTTTTGCCGAATCAGTTTGGAGTGGGTGTCAACGTTAAATCTGAACGCTACTTACCACCAATGAAAATCAGTACGTGCGTATCTCCCGTGTGGACGCAAACACACACATACGCGCGCCTGCCCATGCACGCGCAGTCAGCGAAACCACCGCTTCAGATCTGTTCTTAATTACTTTGTTTTGGGCTCCAATTAAGCTACCTAACTGCTCCTTCAACCAACTTCAAGTTACAGCACCCCGTTTGCAAACCCCGCCACACTCGGTAACTTCCCTTGTCCAACCTATAGTAGCCTACAGGTCAATTCATCCCCTCCCTCCATCTCCCAAACAAAAACTGTCCTCCACACAGCAACGATTGACTGGCACTCTCGCAGACCGACACCCCAGAGAAAAGGGGGTGGTGGGGGAGGGGAGAGGGGATGGTCGGGTACCACCTCCACGAATGACCTATCAACGGGGAGTAAACCTCCGCATAATAGAGAGCCGGGCCAGAGCGGAGCGTGGCGCACAACGTCCCTGACGACATCTTTCCAGCCTTCCAGCCGATCTTAACTCCTAATGACACTTCATTGTCTCCGCCCCACGGGGGAGCGCGCAAGGCGCTGCTCTCTCTCTCCCCCAATTAACTCGTCTTCCGCAATTAAAAGGCGTGATTTCGTAATGAGCGTGTGTTTGTTTAATTTGGAACATGGAGGGAACTGTCCCAACATGGCTCGTCTTCAGGCTCGGTCTCACGAAGAAGAGAAAGGATTTTCGGGAAGGGGGGGGGGGGGGGGGGGGTTGGAGGTGAATGGGATGGGGGAAAAAAGGGGAGGGAGGGGGTGAAGTTGGGAGAGGGAGGGGAAGGGTGTCACACACACACACACACACCACACACACACACACACACACACAAACACACACACACACACACACACACACACACACACACACACACACACACACACACACAATCACAACAGATATCTTGTGTGAAATTTAGGCTGTAACATAGAACGGCACTACGTTTCCTTCCATGTCTATTTGTTTTACGAAAGTGGATTTCTTTTTCTGTACAAGTTTTCTTGTTAGGGCCAACTCTCTTCTTGCCGTGGGATCTTCACCATGGGAATTTTGGTTTATTGTTTCACCCCGAAAGAATAGTAATCAGACGATCAGATCAATAGAGCTACTGAGCTAGAGGAAGTGAAGGAAAGGGTAAAGGGGGAGCGAGTTCATTCTCGTACCCCACCTCCTCACTCCTCCGTTGGACTCGAACTCAGGAGCCGAGATCTGCTCGCTTTCTGTATGAGTGTTTGATCCACCGGGCCACAGCTGTACTAAGGCGATGTGGATGACGGCCATGACTGTCCTGATCCGGTGGTCTGTACCGGACACAACTGTCGCCACTTTGAGCTTACAGATAGGGAAGGAGGGGGGGGGGAGGGGATCTGATGGAGCGTGGTCGTCTCCCTTGTCCTGTGCTGATTCTGTCAACGACGCATGCCTGCAAGCAATGATCAGCTTCCTGCCTGTGGTTGATGATGACCTGCGGAACACCCGTTACTGAGGGAAGATGGGATCGGTCAAATGATGTGTGTGTGTGTGTGTGTGTGTGTGTGTGTGTGTGTGTGTGTGTGCGCGCGCGCGCGCGCACGCTCGTGTATGACTGTGTTGTATATGTATGAGATTAGCATTCATAGAACGATGAAGCCATTACAATGAACTTCGAACAAATCATATGCAAGCTGAGAGATACATTATGCTTTTAATCCAGGCCACTGCAATATCAGGGCTGCCACCTCGTCGAAGTCAATTCTCAAAATAGATATAAATTTATAAAAAAAACATATACGCAAACAAGTCATTAAAACAGATTTTCTAGAAACATGCTTGTACTTGGTTCAAACCTTTTCTTTCGTCTTCGGACAAATCTTTTCGACAGAAACTGAAGAAATGTGACGTCATATCAACATTTGTCATACCACTATATTTCTAGTGTCGACGATTGTATAAGTTTTTTTTTCTTCTTAAAGTCCTACTGATTTTTGTACGTACAAATGTAGGTCAGAAAACATTCAAGCATTCTGAATGAATACAGCGTTAGATTTTGCCTGTGATTTCCACAACAAAAATTTCAGTAAACAGAATTTGTCCAAATTTAAAATGGACTTGTCACTTCTGCTCACACACACACACACACACACACACACACACACACACACAGAGGGCGAAATAGGTGTAGTAGGGTGGGAGATTTGAAGAAAAGAAATTTTAAAAAATTATAATAATAATAAATAAATAAATAAATAAATAAATTAAAAAATAAAAAAAAAAACATTTCATACATACAAATCTTTCCTAATAAGATATGAGGATCATTGTTATCCATTTTGAGGACGGAGCCATTCCGATCATCTACTCCAAGACCTTTCGTCCGCTGACACAGATTCGTGAAAGAGTTACGACTGACAGTATCCGGAGTTTCTTGGCATCAAATGAAGATCAACCACATTCTATAATTCTGTGGTATTCTCAACATCAAGGGGTCTAAAGCAAGATCCAACAGCACACAAAGCAGTCAAGCGGAGAATAGAAAGCAAAACACAAGAAAGTGCTGTAAACAAATAAGTGGGTGGAAAACTAAAATCATAATATAAACAGTATCTAATGTTGGGGAAGATCTTCGAGCCTCTGTTTGAAGATTCCTTTAAGGATACAAAGGAGGTCAAAACGCGTCAACAGTTAGCTGTATGATAACTCAAGCATTGTCAGCACATAAATGCTGACATTGTGCACGACAGCTTTACTTGGATATTTTTAATATTTGAGCTCCTTTTTCATCCTTGAATGGATCCTCGAACACTGGCTTAAAGATTTCCATCTACATTTAATATTCTTTAAGTTACGATTTTTTCTGCGACTTTATTTCCGTATACCGCTTCCACAGTGTCACGGAGTCGGCCGGATGCTCTCCAGTCCTGAAGCAAAAATAATTTTGTTGATGTTAAGATTAGTTTCCTTGCGTCCTTCAAGTGTGCGAATCCCAGCATCACTGGTGTGTGTGTGTGTGTGTGTGTGTGTGTGTGGAGGGGGGGGGGGGGGGATACTCCGAGTGGGATGCTGAAGAAAGGGGAGTAACTGAGAAGCAATTTGCATGTCCAGGAGGGTAGTGAGAAGTACATATGGACCTGCCGGTCCTGGGTGAGGAAGGCATCTAGCCTCCACCAACGGCTATTCGCTGGTTTCTCCAGTGGGCTTGAGGAGGGCTGGGGGCAAACGAGGCAGGTGACCGTCGCGATTCAGTGACCGTCGGCCTGCAGGTAACTCACGGTGACTGTCCCGCTTTGCTTGTCCTGAGGGAGGAACACCTTCGGGAAGGCTTCAATCTATTACGTAGTTTTGCAGCTTATTGGCTATGGGTCGAAGTAAACCCTCGAAGCATCAGTTCTGGCTTGTGAAAAGGCATGGGCTGTTGGTATAATGAGCAGGTTCGGGGAACTGAACATAAGTCAGAATTGGATCTATTGGCTATGTGAGAGCGCAGTTTGGTTGTGAAGGCATGGATGCTTCTGTCCTTACACCCAACCACCCCTCCGGCATCCCTGGATATGATAATAGTATTTTTGATAACGGAGGGGAACGTCGGAGACCCGTCATTTTTTTTTTTTTTTCTACCAAGCAAGACCCGACTCAGTTAGCAGTCTCACTGATGAGCCTGAATCAGCTGACGAAGGCAGGTGATATAAATCGTTCTGTTTTGAAGACCAGCTTCAGTTGTTCCCACATAAGCTGCTAGTAAAGAAACTTATATTCTGCTGCCCCCCCCCCCCCCCCCCCCCTTTTTTTTAACGCTCCATCCCCGCCATCTTTCTTCTCTTTGCACTTATTTTTTTAAAATCCTTACCAATTCATTTCAATAATGCAGGAATTGTTAGCCTGCACTTGTTTTCCCCCCCAGTTTTATTTGTTATGTATAACACACACACACACACACACACACACACACACACACACTAAAAATCATACCTATTGAAACAAATCCAAGAACAAAAACTGTCAGAACGAAGCACGAATAGTAACACTCGCTGGCACGCGCATGACCACACATACGGAAACAGTTCATGGGAAGTGGTAACAAAAAAGCCGCACCTAGTTGATACCAATCGTCGGAAAGTTAGCAGTTCTCACCAAATCGCGTGGCCTGAGGCATAAATCAAGAGATCTGAAAGCAACCAAACCAACCAACCCCAAAAAAAAAAAACAAAAAACAAAACAAAACAACACAAAAAACAACAAAAAAAAAATGAAAGAAAGAAAGAAAGAACGAAAGAATGAAAGAAGAAGAACAAGAAGAGAGATAGCTTGAACAGTCTGGTCGTCGACTGTGCCTGTTTCTGTTTGTAATTCTCCCCACCTCTCACTACAGAGAAGATATATGCTGTGTTAAAGGGTAAGTTGTGAGATCAAAGAGTAAACCTCTTCTAATCATGCCTCACTCGTTGTCGTGTTTCCCACATCAAAAATACAAATGGCCTCTGATGGGTTGTTTGTGGAGAGTTCACTCCCTTTTTTGGTCCCGGTGAACTCATGGCCCCGCATGTTGCCCTCCACATACATTCCCTGTCACAGATCCTTCCCCCGACCCCCCACCCCCCCCCCCACCGCTACACCCCACACCTCCTTCCCTTACAAGGTGGTTGTTCTAGAGGAAGGGGAGAGAAAGCCACACCAATATGGTGGATGTCTTTGTGTTGTCGTTTTCCCATGATTAAAATGGGAGGGGGGGGGGGGGGGGGGGGGAGGGGAGGGGGGGGGGAAGGGGGATAACCCTAGCGGGTTCAGTCTCCTGCTGCTCAGTCCCAGAGTCAATGGCGGCTGTCTGTTGTCGGAAAATCCAGCCCCGGGCCAAACAGTCGCCCCAACAAAACTGTCGCCAGAACAAGTTGCCCAGACTCTTCAAGACGTCCTTCTGTTTCTGCCCTGCCCGCGCTTATTATTTTTTTTTTTTCGGCAACCTCCCCACCCCCCCACCCACCCACTACAACCCCCTCCCCGTCTCCTCCCCCCCTCCCCTCCCCACCCCTCCTCCTGCCAGGACCCGCCCTTTCTGGGCGATGACAAGCGTCAAACGCCGCGCGCCTGGGTAAAAGGGGCCGGAGGGGTCGAACTGCATAATTACCTCAATTTGGCCAATCGTCTTCGTTTCTCGACGCACGTGGCTTCCTCGCGCGCGCTGTCACTGGTACTTCAAACAGCACGTGCACTTCGTGCTGGCCAAGCCTCGTGTGGGCGCAGACGCAAAGCGCAGCGGGGGGCACGGGGGTAATTGTGCCCACCACAAAGCTCTGCCGACAAGGCCGGTACAATACAAGGGGTGAGGGTATGGAGGGGGTGACAGGGATCGGAGATAAGAGGGGGGGGGGGGGGGGGGGGAAGACGACGCGCTTCACCTTGAATCGGATCGGGAGACTTGTAAACAAACAACACCGCATAGATAAACGATCCGGTGTGAACATGTTTACCGTTGGAAACAGATTCTTTGATATGAGACGCATCATAAGGTAGGAAAGAAAAGACTGAAACTGGATTAAGATTTTGCCTCATAATCTTGTCTTAGGCCATAGACTACATATGGAAAACCTGGGCCTGATTCAGATTTGGCTGGGGGAGGGTATCCGTATGTTACCCCGAGTCTATGTTCCTCTATGTTTACCGACTGCTTCTATCCCCCCCCCCCCCCCCCCCCCCCCCCCCCCGGACTGGGAACAAACACGAATAAAATATCAATTCTGGGATCATTTTCAATAAAAAGGAATTATACTTTTTTGAAAACATGAGCGATCAGTCCCAAGAACTGGATTTAACGTGTGTGTGTGTGTGTGTAAAATTAGCTGGTTTTGTTCACTGATACAGTAAAATTGCCGTATCACGTGTCCTTTTTTCTTCATTGTTTTACTTTTATTTCTTCGAGTTGCTCTCTTCATTTTTTTTCTTTTTTTTTTTTCTTTCTTTCTTTCTTTTTATTTTAAAAATTATTCTAACAGAATTAACTGTTTCAGCAGGTACATTAACATTCATCCTCACCCACATTCCCACTGCTGTCATTAAAAAAAAAAAAAAGTATTTATTCATTTATATTTTTGCTAAATGAGTGTGGGTCATGGTTTAGTCTTTCAGTTACATTTTTCATTTTACTGCGGATCAAAAGTCACTGAAATAATTTAATTTCTTTCTTCCCCAAGTCAAGTCCACATGTCACCGTGTCTTTATCCCATCATATCTGTATGCCACTGTGTCAATGTGTCTCTATGGCACCATTATCTGTACCATCTTTTCGTTTCAATGAGCATTTTTTTTTTTTTTTTTTTTTTTTTGCGTACGCAGGCTGACACTCTTGCGGACACTCCCTGTATAGAGGGGCTGGGTTTAATAATCCCATCTACCCAACAAAGGGAGTGGAGTTTTGTTTGTATGACCGTTTTTTATCCCGCCATTAAGGCAGCCATACTCCATCTTCGGGGAAGGTGCATGCTATGTGTAACATGTCATCCATACCAACGGCCAAACTGGCCTTCTCTACCGAAAGTTGGTGATGGGATTTTACGTGTGTGCAAGATGTTATGCGTGCGTTCACACACGGAACCTCGGTTTACAGTCTCATTCGAAGGACTGTATGGGAAATGGAGTCAGAACTAATGTCCGAGGGAAAATCCCCCTGTACCGAAACGGCGCGGCGGAGATTCGAACTCGCAACCCCCAAGATAACGAGTCCGGCGCTCTACCAACCGAACTATTTCCGGCCCCAATGAGCATTCTGTTTGTCACACTGTTTCTAGATGTCGCTGTTTTAATGTGTGAGGGTTAGGTTTGGGTTAGTTTTCTTTTTAATGTTTGTTTTTAAGGGTTAGTGTTAGGTTTAGGGCTAGGGTAGGGTAGTGTTAGGGTTAGACATACCCCCCCCCCCCCTCCTCCCATCATCTCTATTATCTTTTCGTTTCGATGAGCGTTCTGTTCGTCACTGCGTATTACTATATTCACCATTTTGATGTGTTACGGTTAGGTTTGGTTAAGGTTGGATTTAGGTTTGGGGTCAGGATTAGGGTAGGTTTAATGAACATTCCCTGTGTCACGGTTTTTTAAACACATTACCATTTTAAAACGTGTCAAGGTTAGGTCTGGGTCAGGGTTTGGTCAGGGTTAGTGTTAGGTTTGATGTCCAGAGTTTGGTCAGGGTTAGGGTGGGGTTAAGGTTAGCCATACAGACACGGTGACATATAGACACAGTGATCTATGAACACAATGACATTGCAAACACGGTGAGATATAGACACGATGACACGTGCGTGTGTGTGTGCGCGTGCGTGTGTGTGCGTGTGTGTGCGTGCGTGCCTCTGTGTGTGTGTGTGTGTGTGTGTGTGTGTGTGTGTGATGAATGACCGCATCTGGATCTCTCTCTCCTATGGTGTTTTATACCCAGTCAACACTATAGAGACTGTGGGCCTATGACACTGGGGAGGTAGAGCTGGGGGGGGGGGGGGGGGGGGGGGGGGGGTGGGGGGGGGGGGGGGGGGGGGGGGGGGGGGTGGGGGGGGGGGGGCACAGGCATGTGGTAGATAGAATTGGAGGAAGATAGATCTAATGAAACACAGTACCTAGCACTGTGTGAGAGAGAGAGAGAGAGAGAGAGAGAGAGAGAGAGAGAGAGAGAGAGAGAGAGAGAGAGAGATTCTTCTAAAACTATTTGGAACCGTGTCTTGTGTTTCTCTTTTGATTTTCTATAGAATGCTGCCAAATCCAGAACGTTCTTCAATTTTCTTTCACTTTTTTTTTGACTGAAAGGAATAATGACTCCGATATAAGACCAATATAATTTTGAGATAAACAGTCCAGGTGTCTGTCTATTAATTTATTCATTCGGTCGGTCGGTCGGTCGGTCGGCCGGGCGGTCGGTCATTCATTCATCCATCCATCCATCCATCCATCCATCCATCCATCCATCCATCCATCCATCCATCCATTCCTTCGTTAGTTCATTCATTCATTCATTCGTCCATTAGTTCATTCATAAATTCATTCGCCCTTTAGTTCATTCATTCATTCATTCATTCATTCGTTCGTTCATTCATTGTTGCAATTTTGTTTTCAATTTTCCACATCTAAGTTGTTGTTGTTGTTGTTGTCGTACCCTGGCTAAAAGACTCCTCGGATTATCCAAACAGCCGAAGATCTTGAACACTATGGTACAAATGCATCAGCTGGGGATAAGAACATTACGTGTGTGACCGTTTTTGATTACCCCACCACATGAGCAGCCACACTCCGACTACATCTAAGTGATATGTCTCTCACGCCGATCATTCTGGATCCTCCGTACAAAACCACAAACTGGCCATGCCGAAGTAAATTCATCTCTGGCAATGCACTGGAAGCATTTAGTATCAGTTGCCACGAGTCTACATATCGGAGTTGACACTGCGCTCTTGCCGTATGACTTCGGTAATGGTTAGTGGCGAATCTTCGAGTCCAGCATAGGCAGGGCGTTATAGGGGTGGGCGCCCACCACTCTTGTTCCGTCGCCTTAAGCTTCCCTCGCCTGAATCAAGTCCCCACTTGACTGCTTCCTTTCTCTGCATCCAAACTGATCAGTGGATTACACTTTACCTTTTAATGACGATGTGCAGTTTGTTTTTTGCTTCAGCAGATTTTAGTTTAGAGTGTCTGATATCTCGAAATACACTGTCGGAACTGTAGACACAGAAGGTTTGATGGTCAGAGGAGCCCTTTGTGTGTGGACAGTCCGCAGAGGATGAAGTTCATTAAAGAAAAGTGTCCAGTGTTTTCAAGATCTGAGAGCTGAATATATCCTCACCGAATTATTTCAACAGACCGTTAAAATTCAGATTGGCGTAAAACTGAGTCCGCAAGGAAAGAAAAAGAACATGTTAACGTTTGATTTGTTCCTGAACTCTAAATATTCAAACAAACACATACGCGATTATAATGTAGCTGAATTTATTCATGAAATAAATTACTATTTATGCTCTTTGATATTCATGTTTTGTTAATTCACCCTACTGAAATGGGGGTGTGGCCCTTCTGATAAGATGACCATGTTACCTTGTACTTCAACAAAAGTTGCGAACCAAGTAAGCATCTAGTGACAGTTTTTTTTTTTTTTCAATTTTGTTGCGTGTAGTAGATCTTTCCCATGAATAACATGATAGCAGTCCACTTGATGACAGCTCTGTCCGTTTGCATCTTCATTACGAGACAAAAACCACCCAGTTTCGGAAATTAGGAAGCGGTGGTAGTTTCACTCCTTGGTTTTTTTCATTTTTATCGGGGTGTGTATTTCCAGAGTCAACAAAACTAGGCTAAATGTAGAAATATATTGTATCCAAGCGATGATTGTATACTGTACATCGCAAAAGAGGTCCTCCGTTGACGCTGAAGACTATCAGCTGCATGCACGTTTGCCGTGGGACCCACCTTTGTCGTGGTCCTATATATCGGCTCTGGTACCAACTAGACTGGAAGACATCAAGCTAACAGCTATTCCCTGACGACCTTGACCTAATAACTCACTCGGCTCGGGCCACTGGCCCCGTGCACGGAGCAAATCATACACGGGGGAACACGATCACAGATCGCTTGAAGCT
>JADBJO010000905.1:334975-374975 GCA_016801955.1 Conus betulinus | reverse complement strand
GAGAAGAGAGAGAGGAGAGAGAGACCCACCTCCCAATCTTTCCCTTTTTTCTTTCTATCCCCAAACACTCATCCTCACTCCTCTCCACTTCTCCCTCATCCCTGACTCTCTTTCAAACATAGCGCGTAATAAAATGGATTCGTTTTTGAGGAGTTTATTCTCAAAGTAAAAAGCTGTTTCTCGCGATACAATGATCCTTTGGAGCTGTTCCCCGTCGTAAGGGACTCCCAAGTGTGTGTGTGTGTGTGTGTGTGTGTGTGTGTGTGTGTGTGTGCGCGTGCGCGCGCGCGTGCGTGCGTGTGTGTCCGTGTGTGTGGTGTGTGTGTGTGTGTGTGTGTGTGTGTGTGTGTGTGTGTACGCGCGCGCGCGTGCGTGCGTGCGTACGTGCGCGCGTGTGTATGTCTCTCTATCTCTCTCTCTGTCTCTATGTACGTGTGGTGTGTGTGTGTGTGTGTGTGTGTGTGTGTGTGTGTGTGTGTGTGTGTGTGAGAGAGAATGATTGTGTGTGTGACTCGGTGATACCGGTTCCTGTCAGCGTAGTCTCTCAAAACATGAATCACGACACTGAGAATCGAGCTCGACATGTGCTAGGCCTGTATTTCCTCAGTAAGTGCAAACCAATCACATCTTAAAAAGTGACAATTCAATATGCAAGGCCTGTATTGTCTCAGTAAGTACAATCCAATCACATCTTGAAAAGTGACATTCAATAAGCAAGGCCTGTATTTCCTCAGTAAGCGCAAACCAATCACATCTTGAAAAGTGACAACTGAAAAACTTAGGGACATTTTCGCGAGGGAAATGGAACACACAAACTGACAGTAAAACCTTTCAATTTCGTCCACACTTCAAAGGCGGTTCTTTATTCCATCTCCAGATAATGGGAATGGAAAATAACCGACGTTGTGCTTACAGTATTCTGGCTTCCCGTTTCGACAACTACAACCTTGTAAAGGGCTAAGAAACACCATAGGGTGATCAACTACCATACACAAAAATGTTCTGATTGAGTGTAGAGATATAGGCCTATACGACATCCGATACAAATATTTCATCGCAGACTCAATGAAGATTGCATTCCGTTATGTTTCACCTGGTAAGTTTTCCTACGTCTTTTCTATTTTTCACAGAAGTATTTGTTTTCCAGTTGATGTAAACTCATACATGGGCCATGATTACAGTTCAGACTAAAATTGAGTTTCGGGCGTTTGCCTTGTTTACATTTTTGCTACATTTTTTATTTTGTATAGGCTATGTGTGTGTTTCTAATCTAGGTTTTGACTTGCAATTGATGTGATTATTTTCTTTTACCTCCTCATCATCCCTGTCACCAATTTATGTTGCTGTGCCTCTCTTTCAATTAGGGGCCAAGTCTTACTCATAATCAAATTATCTCGAACACAGAGTCTCACCCCAACCACCTCTGTCTGTATGTCTGTCGCGTCAGTCTAGTCTGTCTCGGTCGGTCGGTCTGTCTGTCTGTCTGTCTCTCTCTCTCTCTCTCTCTCTCTTTTGAAGGACGGAGAAGGACGTGGTGGATGTGGGAACTCCTAGGGAAGGACAGGGGAGAAGAGGGAGATGGTGGCAGACGTTTTGTCACTGGGTCAGAATGCTGGATATCCTTGTCTTCGTGCTCGACGCCTTTATCACACTAGTTGACCGCCAAAGGGTAACCAAATATTGGAGTGTCCATCGTTCTGTCTATATTTGTCTGTTTTAGGTGGTGGGTGTGTGTGTGTGGTGTGTGTGTGTGTGTGTGTGTGCACGAGTGTCATGCGAATGTATGCGTGAGAGAGAGAGAGAGGAGAGAGAGAGGATGAGAGAGAGAGAGAGAGAGGAGAAGGGGAGTCTGTGTGCAAGGGGTACTAGCTTAACCTACAAAGTGGGTATACCACCTGGTCAAAACACGGACAGTTGTCTCTTCCCCGCATGCAAAACTGGTTCTGTTTCTTTCCCACAGAGCCCGGTATGTTTTTAGTGGAGGAAACATCTTGAAAAGTAAATGGGGCCTTAGAAAATGTGGGATTTAGAAAAAAAAACAAAAAGGTAAGAAAACAGTACTCCATGATAATATAACAAAAAAAATTGTTGACAAAAAAAAATTCTTTGCAGAACATTTTAATTTCGCTTCTCAGATTCGCGTACATAGTCTATACTTTTTCTTCTGGAAATCACAACGTTCTTATTTCATCTGTAAATTGTAATGTTCTCAAAAATGCATTTGAATATATTCAATGAACCCAGTTTCGAGGTTGTGTGTGTGTGGTGTGTGTGTGTGTGTGGGTGTGTGTGTGTTAAGAATGGTAAGCAATGACCACGCGTCCAGCTCGTGACATTGGTGATCCTGGGGTTCCGGGTTCAAATCTCCGCCGGACCGTTTCCGTACAGGGGTGATTTTCCTTCGGAGTTAACACTGGTTATAACACGCGTATTTCAGGATCTTGCTACAAAGTTAGTGTCATTTATATTTCAATTACTAGTTTTTCGCGTCTTTGATTACGAAGAACTGTAATAGCAACAAATGCATTTTGACCATCGAGGAAAGAGAGATCCAAACAGATGGTCTCCCCTTACAAATGTGATACTGAATGTAAATAATAATTCGATGAGCGCTCATGATAAACGGACTAGAATTACGGGAGTAACATTTTTGTTCTACATGTATAAGTACATTCACCAAATAACGTATGTGTCCACTAAACATTAATACCAATTTGTTTTAGGCGAATTGTTTTGGTAACCAGTAATGCTTTTTTTTTTTTTTCTTCTCATCTTTGTTTGATTTTTTCAGTAATGGATGTAGCTGCCCGTTGCTAAAAAAAAAAAATGATATAACTACCTCTGTCACTACCACAGTGTATAACTGACATTAGAAAGGCAGTGTCTTCAGGAATAATTTTCCACAGTGTTAATGACGTCAATGGAACGATTAAGTTTATAAAGTAAAAAAAAAAAAAAAAAAAAAAAAAAGCTACAAGCTAAAAAAAATACAAGTTTTCATAATACATGTTTAATATGAAATTGCCGTTTTAATCCCCTGTCAGTTGATTACGACCGGAGCACGCAAACTCGTTTTGACATGCTCTGAAACGTTACTGAGAGCGCGGGGAGAGGGGAGGAGGGTTTGTTTAACAAAGTAAAACTTCGTGTGCTGTCGGGTGAAGGAAAGGAGGAAGTGGGGGGTGAAAAGGAAGAGAGTGGGGGGGAAGTAAAGAATTGGATGGATGGGGGTGTCGTGCTGCTGAAGCAGGTTTAGGGGGGACAGCAGTAGGAAGGTGGTGGTGTTTTGGTGGCGAAAGTGCTTTTATGAACAAAATCAGGTAATCAAAGCAATTGTTTTGAGGATGGTGGAGTAGTGTGTTGGGGAATGGGAAGACGATGAGGGATAGAGGCATTGGATTGAGGATGGGGGGTGGTGGGGGGGGGGGGGGGGGGGGGGGGGGGGGGGGGGGGGAGGGGGGGGGGGGGGGGGGGGGGGGGGGGAGGGGCATGGGGGCGGGGGGGGGGGGGGAGGGCAGGGGTTGGTTCTTGGTGTTTTTGGCGCCAAGACTACGGGACGTTGTACGAAAAAAAAAAAAAAAAGGATTATATAGAGATATATTATTGTGTGTGTGTGTTTGTGGTGTGTGTGTGTGTGCTGTACACAAAAAAGTATATTAGACATACAGGTGTGTGTGTCTGTGTGTGTTGTGTGGTGTGTTGGGTGTGTCTGTGACATGTTGTGTATGTGTGTTTCCGTGTGTTTTTTTTGTACGCGCGTTTAATTGGAAAGTTCAAATCCGTTTCACTGGTTACTTTTGGCACCTCTACACATTCGAAGACATTACTTGACATAGAACTCCGTTCGCGCATATTATGGTCTTGTAGTAGAATTGCAAAGTATTTTCATTTAGGGGGAGGATAATACGTTTATGCAAGAAAAATTTAACTTTATACTATCATGTTGTGTTGTTGTTGTTGTGTGTTCTTTCTTCTTCTTCTTGTCTTCTTATCTTATTCTACTATCATTCCGCACGCAGGCTTGGTAGAGTGACGCTTCCTTGATGAAAAATGAAACTACAATAAAAGCCTTGCAACAGTTTTATTCTTTCAAAAATAAAAAATCACACACACAGACACCCACAAAAGGTTCGACACACAGACACACACACACACACACACACACAGAAACACACACCACAAACACACACACACACACAACACACACACACACACACCACACACATTCGTTTGGCTCCTGTTAAGGTGTATGTGAGGATCTTCCGATGAGGCGTCTCTTAGAGGAAATACAAATCATTTTTGTACTCAGTCGCACTTTCTTGCTTTTCTGTGTGTGTGTGTGTGTGTGTGTGGGTGGTGGTGTGAAAAGTGAAAGTGCAAGTGGAGGCGCCAAGGAGGTGAGGGAGGGCAGAGGGAGGATAGGGGGAGGAGGGGGAGGCAGAGGGAGAGATGCGGTAGAGATGGGTGTGCCGTGAGCTCCTGCGTTTGTCAATTGGTAAAAAAAAAAAAATCATGGGGTTCGGGCCCACAAAAAAAAAACACCAAAAAAAAAAAAAAAAAAGTTTTTTTTTTTTTTTTTTTTTTTTTTTTTTTTTTTTTTTTTTTTTTTTGTTTTGTAGCAATGCACTGGGCACTTAATTCATTAAGCAAAATGGCCAAGTTTC
Source organism: Conus betulinus (assembly GCA_016801955.1). Lineage (NCBI taxonomy): Eukaryota > Metazoa > Mollusca > Gastropoda > Neogastropoda > Conidae > Conus > Conus betulinus. The sequence goes on along the minus strand of JADBJO010000905.1, from coordinate 370,311 downwards.
GTTCCACTGGCGAAAAATACGTTTCTTAGTTTGTAACGCCATTTGTGGCTTTGAACTTTTTTTTTTTTTTTTTTTTTGTTGTCCGATGGGATTATGTTTTTTTCTGCTGAAAGTTAGACTGTGACTTTGTTCGTGATAATTTCTTGTGCACTGGCCCAAACAAAATGCTGTTTTATGTCATGATCACGCACACGCAAAATAGTCTCTAAACAATAAAGAGGGTTTGTTGTTTGTTGGTTTGGTGGTTTGTTTGTTTTTTGATTAAGGTTGTTGTCTTTGACAAAAAACATCTGCTGTTGTGGATCAATTTCCACTGATATTTTCAAGCAATGCGTTAATTCATTTGTGCTAATGCACTTTTTAATGAGGCGCGAAAAGGATTTTTCGTCTGGGTGTGACAATCGGCACTATGTGGCTTTCTTGTGTATTTGGTTATTTTAATGCAAGTGCACGGAAAGCAACTTTTTAATGAGCAAAAAAAAGTGATTATTTTTTTTTTTCTGTGTGACCAATGCAACGTAGTAATCGTCAATTATGGGGATATTTGCGGATTAAAATTTTTTGTGTATTATAATGTTACATGTGCGTCGGGGGAATGCACTTTTTTATGAGCAAAAAACGTGGATTGCTCTGTGTGACAAACGCATTATGCATGCGGAAAAATAAAAAAAAGTTTTGTGATTATGCATTTGTTGGGTTGTTGTGTTGGTTTGTGCTGCTGCTGTTGTTGTGGATTTTGCACATGTGCATTGGCATTTTTGTTACTTTTTACTTTTATTTTTTTGTGTGATGAATGACCTATGGATTTCTCCCCCGAAAAATGTAAAAAATGGGGCTAGCAATGGGACCCGGGGAAGGAAAGAAAGGTAAGGAGAAGGTGGGGGAAGAATGTTGGGTGAATAAAAAGAACGAAAGAGAAGAAAATTGAGGAAGTGGTTAGAGAAGGAAAAGGAAAGAGCTGGGTGGGTGTGGATGAAAAAATAAGAAAAGAAAGGAAGAGAACTAATGGTGGGGTGTGGGGGTGAAAAGGAAAGAAAAAGAAGGGGGACAGAAAAGAAAAAATGGAAAAGGAGGGTTGGGTGGAAAGAAAAAATGTAAAGAAAGAAAAAAGCAAGAACAGGAAAAAAAAAAAAGAAAAGAAGAAGAAAAAAAAAAAAAAACAAAGGGGGGGGGGGGGGGGGGGGGGGGGGGGGGGGGGGGGGCGGGGGGGGGGGGGGGGGGAAACAAAAGACGGCGGGGCGGGTGGGGGGTGGAGGTGGGTGGGGGTGGGGGGGGTTGGGGGCGGTGGGGGGGGGGGTGGATGGTGGAGGCAAGGGTTCATCGTCGGGTCTAGTGCATGCTGAAAAAATTAAAAACCAGGTAAAAGGATAACTTAAAAGATAAGCTTTGTGCAATATCGAACGTGACTTGTTTTGTATGTATTATTTTGTTCGGTGTTTGTGAGCCCTTAATCATTGGGACCGTACGTAACTCTGATGCATTGAAATCTTTTCGTGCACCGAAAAAAGGAATACTATATTAGGAATGTTAAAAAATGAACATGTGACCAGTTTCACTATCAGTCGTTAAATAGCTTGCCAGGTGATACATGACAAACACAACACCAACAACACAAAAGGGAGATGGAAAACTATTTGATTAATTGAATATGAAAATTGTTCATGTCATGTGTACAGTTTTCTCTGTTTTAATTGGTCAATTCTTGAAACGGTATGATATAGTGAATTCTTTACTGTTTCCTTTCCTTTCTAATTGAGAGCGAGGTTTGATGAAATAACAACACGGAGAGTGAATCTATGTTTGTAGTAGCGTCGAGAATCATCAAGTTTACGTAGAATCATGAATGTTTTAAGAAATCTTTAAGATGTTTTAATATGGAAAATAAATGAAAGGAAGAAAGAGAAAAGGAAAGAGAGGGGAAAAGAAGAGGAAGAGGAGGGAGGGGGGGGAAAAGGAAGAAGAGAAGGAGGGGAGAAAGAAAAGAAGGGGGGGGGGGGGGGGTGGGGGGAAAACGAAGGGACGAAGGGGAGGAGGGAGTGAAGGGAGAAATGGAGAAAAAAAAAGGAAGGGATTAAATGAAGAAAAAGAAAAAAAGGGGAAGGGAGGGAAAGAACACAGAGGAAAAGGGAAAGAGGGGAGGAAAGAGGGGAAAAAGGGAAAGAGAGGGAAGGAGACCGAGGAAGAAAAAAGAAAAGAGAGGGAAGGAGGAAGAAGAGGAGAAGAAGAAAAAGGGAAGAGGAGTGGAAGAAAAAAAAGGCGGAGAGGAAAAAAAAGAAGAAAGGGGGGGAGAAAAGGGTTAGGGGGAGAAGAAGAAAGGGAGAAAAAGGGGAAAGAAAGGGGGAAGGGGGAGGGGGAAGAGGGAAGGGGGAGAAGGAAGGAAGGGAGGAGAAGGAAGGGGAAAAAGGAGAAAAAGAAAGGGAGAGGAGAAAGACAGGAAAGGGGGGAAGGAGGGAGGAAGAAAGAGAGGAAAAAGAGAGGAAAGAGAAGGAGAAGAGGGAGGGGGAAGGAGGAAGAAAGGAAGGGGAAGGGGGAAAAGGGGGAAGAAAAGGAGGAAGGTGAAGGGAAAAGGAGGGGGAAAAGAGGGGAGGGAAGAACGAAAGGGGGGGGGGAGGGGACAAAGGAAAGGGAGAAGAAGAAAGAAGAGAAAGAAGATGAAGGGGAAAGAAGAAAAAGGAAGAAAGGGGAAAAAGAGAAGAAAAAGGAAAAAAAAAAAGGAAAGGAAAGGGAAAAAGAGAAGGGGAAAAGAAAGGAAAAGGAAAAGGAGGAAGGGGGATGAAAAGAGAAAAGGGGAAAAGGGAGGGGGGGAGGCAAAAAAAAAAAAAAAAAAAAAGAAGGAGGAAGGAAAGGAAAAAAGGGAAGGGAAGGAGAAGGGGAGAGAGAAAAAGAAGGGGGAAAAAAGAAAAAGGAAAAAAAAAAAGGGAAAAAGAAGAAAAAAAGGGGAAAAGGAGGAAAGAAAAGAAAGGGGGGAAGAGAAAGAAGAGGGGGAAAAGAAGGGAAAGAAAAAGGAAAGGGGGGAAAAGTGGGAAAAAAAGGGGAGGGAAAAGGAAAGGAAAAGGGAAAGGAGGGGAAGGGAAAAAGTAGGGGAAAAAGGAAGAAAAAAAGGGAAGAAAGGAAAAAGAAAAAAAAAAAAGGGAAGAAAGAAAGAGGAAAGAAAAAGAGGAAGGAAAAAGAGAAAAAGAGGGGAGGGAAAGGGAAAGGGAAAAAGGAAAGGGGAAGGGGGAAAGGAAAAAGAAGGAAAAGGAGGAGGAAAGGGGAGGAGAAGAAAAGAAGGGAAGAAGAGGGAAAGAGGGGGGGGGAAGAAAAGGAGAAAAGAAGGGAAGGGAAAAAGGGGAAGAGGGAAAGGGAAAGGGGGAAGAAAAGGGAAGAAAAGGAGAAAAAAGAAAAAAGGGAAAGACAATTCAGACTACAGTCCGCACTTGTACCACAGAAACATACAGGACACAAACATTCATACGGAATTTTAAAAAAAAAAAAAAAAAAAAAAGGAAGAAAAAGAACGAAAGAAAACTATCTATTCCTTAACTAATCTTCCTCTCTTTCTGTCCTTTTCTTTTCTTTTTTTTTTTTTTTTAATTCCGTATGAATGTTTGTGACCTGTATGTTTCCGTGACTGCAGTATAATGAATTGTATCGTTCTCTATATACAGCTTTACGCCCAGTGATTAAGAAAAAAGGGCATTGTGAAATGTGTTGACGAAAGACACAGCAACTGAAATAAGAGGACAGGTTACCGAATGCTGGATTCAGATCGTGAAAGCAAATTTATTTTGATGCCTAAAAATTAGTATTAGATTAAGAAAAAAAAAAAGACAGACACATACAAAACACACATAAGCACGCACACACGCACGCACGCGCACGCACGCACCGCACGCACGCACGCACCCACCCACCCCCCCCCACACCTCCACAACACACACACACACACACACTCTATGGTTTTCTGGCGTTGTGGTGTGCTAGGACTTAGATATGTAATACCGTAGGCATAGTGATTCTGCTCGTACGTCCGTGTAATATCACTAATTAATGTGCAAAAAACACACACAACACACACACACACACACACACACACACACACAACACACAACAAAAAACAAAACAAAACAAAACAAAAAAAAAAAAACGTAAACAGAAGGATTCATTCATTCATTGTTCTTTTTATTCATTTATTCATTCATTCATTCATTCATTCACTTATTTATTCATTCATCTGCTCATACGTAAGCTGTAGGTAACGAAAATTGTCCAGATCATGAAAACGCATAAACTCGTTTAAGCTGAAGGGCAGGTGGGGGATGGTAGGACAGCTAAATCCAAACGTTCACGTACAAACAACTATTCGCAAAGAATGCGACTGCCCCTCCACCAACAGTTGTTGCAGCCTAATACTGAATATTTCATGCACGTCGACTGAGCGTTAATGTCATGATAATCAACACATGGAATCATATCGTACAAAGAAGCTGGTCTTCAGTCTATTATTGACCAAGGAAACAATGTTTCGGTGACAATTATATTCAAGTACCCCTGCTCCTCACCCTCTTCCTACGAAAAACTATTTTTATTTGTGTAAGTGGTTATTTGCAATATTTCAAATGGCTATTGCAATAATTATTTTATGTAAGTATGCATGATTTAAGATTTCATGATTTAAAAAGCGTGCGTATTATGTAGGCGGTTCCGCACTATGTGCTAAGCAATCAAAGGGGCGTTTGTCTTGTTGAAGGTATTAGCATCATCATCATCATCAATCATCATCATCATCATCATCATCATCATTTCTCGTCTTCTTCTTCTCTTCTTCTATTCTTCTACTACTACACTACTACTACTACTACTACTAATACTACTACTACTACTATCAGTACTTCTACTACTACCACAACCACCACCATACTACTACTGCCTACTATACTACTACTACTACTTCTACTTTACTTCCGATAATGAATGCATAATGAATAGGAAGATGAATAAATAGATAAACGAATAAAATAAATAATGAAAGATGATGATGTTGATGACGATGATGATGATGATGATGATGATGATGATGACGACGATGAATGAAAATATAATCCCTATAGTATTCATATTATTGAGGAATCATTCTCACCGTCGGTAGGGTTTAGGATTATTGCTTCCTCTCTCTCTCTCTCTCTCTCTCTGTATGCCTCTCTCTCTCTCTCTCTCTCTCTCTCCACACACACACACACACCCACACACACACACACACACACACACACACACACACACGCACACACACGCGTGCGCGCGCGCATGCGCGCGTTCTCCCTCTGTTTTCTGACTGTCTAGTCTGTCTGTCTGATTGTCTGTCTGTTTGCCTGTCTCTCTCTCAGATAGCACACACACACACACACACACACACACACACACACACACAACACACGTAGTACCCCCAAGCACCGGTCAACAGGCGAACCCGCTCCGCCACACAACACACAACACAACAAACAACCCGGTTCGCACGTGCCGATGCTCAACGCAGGTGGGTCTAGAACAAGCTGCAAAAACTGGAAGCAGGTGGAGTTGATTTAAGGCTCTAAGGACCCCCCATCTTTTATTAAAAAGCCCCTGCACAAAAAAAAAAAAAAAAAAAAATCCCTCCCCCACCCCACTGTGGTCCTGAAATAATGCACATCGGCTGTAATGACAGAGGGCGGAGCTGAACTGGCCTGGGAGGGAGGGAGGGGGGGGGGGGGGGGGGGGGGGGGGGGGGGGGGGGGGGGGGGGGGGGGGAGGGGGTGCGGTATGGAGGGCAATTGGGGGGGGGGGGGGGATAATATAAAGGTACTAGCAGCAATAGTAGCAGAGGCAACTGGACGTCACTCATAAAGGGTACGGTGACAGTTGTTGCGGTGGTTAGAGGGAAGGTGTAATTGAGACGTTCATGGGGGGGGGGGGGGGGGGGGGGGGGGGGGGGGGGAATAACTGAACGCGCACGACAGCGAAGCGATCAACACGATAGAAACGATAAAACAGGAAGCAATTTGAGATTTTGAGTGCACCAGCTTGTTGTACGTCAGACACTGCGGCCACACACACACACACACACACACACACACACACACACACACACAAGCAAGCACGCACACACACACACACACACACGCACGCACGCACGCACGCACGGACACACACACGCACGCACACAACACATACATGCACACACACACACACACACACACACACACACACACACACACACACACACACACACAGAGAGAGAGAGAGAGAGAGAGGGAGAGAGAGAGAGAGAGAGAGAGAGAGAGGAGAGGACAGAGAGAGAGAGAGAGACAGAGACAGACAGACAGACAGACAGACAGACCGACAGAGACAGAGACATAGACAGAGAGGTAGACAGACAGACAGACAGACAGACAGACACACGCACACACACACACACACACACACACACACACACACACACACACACCACAGAGAGAGAGAGAGGGGAGCGAGAGAGGAGAGAGAGAGAGAGAGAGAGCGAGAGAGAGAGACAGACAGACAGACAGACAGACAGACAGACAGACAGACAAAGACAAAGACAAAGACAGAGACAGACAGACAGACACACACACACACACACACACACACACACACACACACACACACACACACACACACACACACACACACACACACACACACACACACACACACACACACACGCGCGCACGCACGCACACGCACACACACACACACACACACACACACACACACACACACACACACATGCAAAGATAGGCGGTCGAAAATACAGGCATAGATCCAAACATTACATCTGGCAACATCAGATATTCATACTTAGGCAATACGACAGCTAAGAGAGAGAGAGAGAGAGAGAGAGAGAGAGAGAGAGAGAGAGAGAGAGAGAGAGAGGATTGAAAACTTGATGCGCTACTTAAAAAAAAAAACACACACACATTTAGTGAAACCGAGAGATAGGTGAGATACCGTCGCTGTCGACATTTCTTCTACTCGCGATAGAAAAGGATATAGGCCTACCTCTTCTACTTCATGTCTACGTTTTAGCTGACGTAAACATGTCTGGACCGAAGGTCGGCCCTACCATTCTGAATTTTTATTGGTAACAAAAAAATGAAACTGACAGTGAAATCAAATCCATTGGTCGGCGCTACTGCTTGTTACCAATCGCAAGCACGGTTTGAAAGATTGGCAAATCCCGTAGCCTGACGCATCTGTTAATAAGTAGGGTAAAAAACAGTGATAACAATGAAAAGTTAAGGCGAAGTTTAAGAAATGTAATCTCTAATTCAGCATCTTTCCGTTTCAAACCCTCTTCATCTTCAGAAGAAATATGATCAATGTTGTCTGTAAGCAGGATCACAAAGACAGAATTGAGCACATGGTCTGTTCCTCACACTGATCTGAAACACAAAGCCCAGGATCATGTCATAGACGTCTAGGAAGAAGAATGGAACTCGCAGACGGATAACAAACAAAACTGTTCCCAAATCCGTCGAAACCTGCAAGATGTTCTACCATATTCCAAGGTAGCCGTAAAGAAGAAACAGTTTTGTGTACTGTTTGCATACAGGTCACTCGTTTTGCACCCATTCTTATCTTTTTAAAAGGTGAAGAAGCTCCGTGGTGCATTCCATGTCATGTACCACTCACAGTGAAACATATTCTTTTAGAGTCTTGGGACCTACATGATGCGAGACACAAACACTTCACAGCAGACTCGATGAAAACCTTGTTCAGAGATGTCCCATCTGATGTGATCTTTAAATTTCTGAAAGAGATCAACATTTTTCATCTGACCTAAGATTTAGGGAAGATATTTCATAGATATTTTTAAAAAGGAAATATTTTATAGATATTTTTAAACGAAATTTCCTTTTTCTTTCTTTTTTTTTGTTTTTTTTCTTTTTTTTCTTTTTTTCTTTTTTTTTTTTTTTTTTTTTTTTTTTTTTATTTTATAGAAGCTGTATTTTAAAGGGTTGTGTGAATGAATGAGTTTTTGCATGACTTGTGGGTTGACTTCAACACGGTATCAGCCCTGATATGGTCCCTTCGCGGTCGGCTGGGCTATAAGCAGCGTTACCTAACCTTTGAGGCGGATCAGCGACATGTGAAAAATGGGAGGTTCCAAAAGGAGGTTTTTGAGTTTCCTTTAAAAAAAACAACAACAACAAATGTTGTACAAGTGGGTGAAGGTCTGAAGTGTGGGTTGGGATGGGTTGGGATGACTTTTTCCCCTCTCTTCCGAAATGTTGTAACAGCTTATGATGGAGGCATTAATACAGAATAAATCCAGACACTGTGTATCAAACGTAAAAAACAAAACATTCAACTTAGCATTCGAATATCTATAGGTAAATAGAACACACACAGATTTTGCACAATTGTACCCTTCCGACGGCCTGTTTAACTTCATTTCATTTTCGGCCGATATCACGTATACGGTTTCGGGGTATGACATTTTGGCTAGCCAGAGAGAAGGTGGGGGTGGAAGTGGGGAGGGGAGTGCATGGGCGGGGGGGGGGGGGGGGGGGGGGGGGGGGGGGGGGGGGGTGGGGGCAGAAGCTCTGACAGGGCTGGGGTCGGGGGAGGGGGGGAAAGAGGTGGAGGGGGGGTCACCCCGAAACAAATACTCCCTTCACCATCTCGTCCGGCAAACGATTTTTTTTTTCTCCAGAATATATACTGCAGTGTTTATTTTCCATGCATCATGTAAAGTGGAAACGATTAAAAAAAAAAAATCTAATGATTTACTGCAGTGTTTAGTCTTTTCCATGCATCATGAAAAGCGAGTCACGACATGTTGTTTTTAACCAAATAATATGCTGCAGTGTCTATTCTTTTTCACGCATCATGAAAAGCGAGAAACGCATTTAAAAACAAAAAAAATTAATAACGTACTGCAGTGTTTGGTCTTTTCCATGCATCATGAATAGTAATGATTGGGAGACAGAATGCTTGGAACTGTCAGCTCCAGCAAGCTTTCCGGAGAGAGAAAACGCCATGCAAACTCACAGAGTTTCTTAAAAGTGACGATTTATCTTCGTACAGCTTCCACCTTCTGCGACATGTCTGAAATAAATGCCGTACGATTCGCGATCGACTCATTCATTTTTCTGTTTCCCTGATATGTATGTATTTTACACACACACACACACACACACACACACACACACACACACACACATACATATATATATATATATATATATATATATATATATATATATATAGAGAGAGAGAGAGAGAGAGAGAGAGAGAGAGAGAGAGAGAGAGAGAGAGAGAGATAAAGTGCACATGAACTGTCAGTATTGGATCTTTGGAGAACTGATGTCATTTGGAAGACGAGCTCAGCTTCATAATTAAAAAGGGCACTTCCAGGAGGAGCACACACACACACACACACACACACACACACACACACACACACACACACACACACACATACAGAGAGAGAGAGAGAGAGAGAGAGAACAAAAACAAACAAAAAAAAAAAAAAAAATAAAAGGAAAATAAAAAAGGAACTGAATGCTAGAATTTGCTGATTTAGTAAAGCTTGATTTTTGCAAATATCAAAAACCACTCTGATTAAAAAAGAAAATGTCCGCTTTTATGACAAAACATACAAACACTGACATGCCAAAGCACAAGAAAAAAACAAACAAACAAAAAAAAAACAAAACAACAAGAACAACAACAACAACAAAACAAACAACACAAAAACACTAAAAAAAAAAAAAAAAGCTTAACTGTCTCTCCGAGCAAACAATATCAGCAAAAGCAAGAGGCTTAAAAGAAACAAGGGAGATAACCAAACATCTCTCTCTCTCTCTCTCTCTCTCTCTCTCTCTCTCTCTCTGGCCACTATTTTTTTTTTTTTTTTTTTTTTTTTTAAATACTTCTGTTAATTTTCGACGCACATGATGAATGTTCTCAAAAATGGTGCATAAATAGGTTACCAAAATTTACAAAAAGCAACATAACAGATCAGCTGACACAGGCCTTTAAAACAATCAATTAAACGACCTGTAGAAAATGTCTGATACTGCAACGGACCTATAATTGATTAGATAAATAAATAAATAGATAAATGAATATATAGACAAATAAATAGATAGTTAAAAAAGATGAATAAACATATAAATGAAAGAATAAACAAACAAACAAACAAACAAACAAATAAATAAATAAATAATAAATAATATGGCCCTTACGGGTAAGGGTTTGAACTGAAATGATTTTCTGGTTAAGCTGCTCTTCGTTTTTTTAATTGCATATGCTAGATTTTTTTTCCTTTGTGCTTTTTTTCTTTTGATTTTTTTTTATTATCCCCAGTATACTATGAATCTAAATGTTCCCAATTAGAAGATATTCCTTCTTGAACTTTTACTCTGGATAGATAGGTGATTTCTTTCAGTCCAACTGTCTTGGGAACTCTGTCTCTCTTTCTTCTTTTTTTTTTTTCCCCCCTCCTTCTTTCTTTTAAAAGAGATATGTATTCACAACACCACAACCACAAAAAAAACACCGGGAGGTCCAGTTATGAGGGTAGCAATTTAAAGTCAGGGCACCGCCTGAACAACGGGGGAGGAGGAAGGGGGGGGGGGGGGGGGGGGGGGGGGCAGGCTGTTGTGGGTCGCTGGAGGTCATTGCCTTGAAGACAACGGTGACGGGGGGAATGCGCGCATCACTTTGCCAGCCCTGTCCGCCTGGCGTGGAGAAAACGGGGAGAGTGGTGGGTGGGGAGGGGGGGGGGGGGGGGGGAGGGAGGGAAGTGAAGGGGGGGGGGGGGGGGGGGGGGGGGGTAGGGGGGGGGGGAGGAGGGAGGCAGGAGGGTGGCGAGGAGAAGAGTCGGAAGAGGTCTTTAGATGAACGCTTAGAGGGGGGGGGGGGGGGGGGGGGGGGGGGGGTGGCTAAGTGAGGACGAGGGATGGTCATGAAAAAAGAGTGAAGAGAGAGAGAGAGACGGGGGGGGGGAGGTTAGAGAGAGAGAGAGAGAGAGAGAGAGAGAGAGAGGGGGGGGGGGGAGAAAGAAAGAAAGAGAGAGAGAGAAACAGAGACAGAAACAGAGAGAGAGGGCGGGGAGAGGGGCTGTATGTGTATGCGCGCGCGCGCGCGTGGTGTGTGTGTGTGTGTGTGTGTTTGTGTATATGTATGTGAGACAGAGAGAGAGAGAGAGAGAGAGAGAGAGAGAAGGCTGAGAGAGAGAGAGACAGAAACTGAGAGAGACAGAGACAGACAGACAGAGACAGACAGACAGAGATACAGAGAGACAGAGAGACAGATACAGAGACAGAGAGAGTGAGACAGAGACTTGGAGGCACACACACACACACACACACACACACACACACACACACACACACACACACACACACACAGAGAGAGAGAGAGAGAGAGAGAGAGAGAGAGAGAGAGAGAGAGAGAGTAAAAGTAATCATTTATTCATTTTACATCATTAAAAGCACTTGCTTAAAAAACTAAGCAGCTTTTTCTGCTGTCGCTTCTACTACAATTGCTCCTACTACTATTGTTGCTGCTATTATACAAGTATTGCTACTACTACTACTACTACTACTACTACTACTACTGCTGCTGCTGCTACTGCTGATGCTACTGCTACTGCTATGTTACTGCTGCTGCTGTTGCTGTTGCTGGTGCTGTTGCTCCTGCTGCGGCTGTCGCTGTTGCGTGTTGCTGCTGCTACTGCCACTGCTGTTGTTGCTGCCTCTGCTGCCACTACTTTCCTCACTATTACTTCTACTCCTCCTACTTCTCCTACTCCTATATTACTACAACACAACAAACAACAACAACAACAACAACAACAACTACTACTACTACTGCCACTGCTGCTGCTGCTGCTATTACTACTGCTACTACTATTAAAATTGTTATTACTACTACTACTATTGCTGCTGCTGCTGCTGCTGCTGCTATTATTACTACTACTACTACTACTACTACTACTACTACTACTACTACTACTACTACAACAAACACCGGCTCTATTATTCTATGTCGGTTCTGCACGTTTTCATACTGCAGATTTGATCAGTTTCAGTGTATTTTATCTCCGAAATTAAACAGAAAGATATTAGTTCCATTGTTCCGTTCTTTAAGATAGCCTGAAAAATAGCAAACCGTTTTCAATCTATTTCAACGCCTTTCTTTCTCCCTTTTTTCTTTCTTTCGTTCTCATTTTTCAATCAGTCGGAACATCACCCTTTTTTCCGCTTCTAGAAACAGACTCTTCTGTCAGTCCGTCTGTCTACCTTGTTTGTCTGTCAGCCAGTCTGTCTGTCTGTCTGTCTGTCTGTCCGTCTGTCTTTCTGTCTACAGGTTGTCCGGTTTGTTTTAAGAACAGCATTATCCTATTTTGGAAGAATAGCTTTTTTAAGTGCGGAGAAAAATAGATGTAAATAGTGTTTTCATGCCTATTCTAGATGCCTACCGATATTTGGAAATCTTTTTCTCTCATCCATTTCGTTTTGAGTTTTGTGAGTGTGTGTAAGGATTTTGTCAGCAGGACAAAAATACCCTGCGCTGTGGAATGAAAATGAAATCTGAATAGTACGTCTCTTCGTACATTTTGTCCAAGTTGTTTTATCGTCAAGTATACAGCCAGTTGTTTAACATAGACGTAGTTTCTGGTAACAAAGGGATGTTGCCATACATTGTGAATCTTTGAACCCCTATGCTTCAAAGACGTTTTCAGGTGGAAATAGGCGAATGTTTGAGGATCTTGCTTATCGTAAGACGAAAAGATTCCCCATAGAAATAGTTTCTACATTCCTTGTTAACTTAATCCACTCCATGTACAAAATGCTTCCCGAAGCTTTAATTTGTTGTATGGTCTAGCAGCTAAGGAGACCAAAAAGAAAAAAAAAAAGGAAACACGAACAGAAATCAAAGTTGTTCAAATTGTTAGGCAATTTACACGTTGTTTTTTCCACATGGACTGATCGACTGCAGATGTCAAAAGTAGGTTAGAACATGTGCACATTGTGAAAGATTCGATCTCAGTAGGTTTTCGTTGATTTCATAATTGGAAACCGTATTGAATTTTACAAAATGGATAGACGATTAAGTGGGTATCATGAAGAATTTTAGTCGTGGAATATCAGGATTAGTAGTTCATCTGTTCAGATACAAAAACCGATCTTCGTTGCAATGATCTCCATTGTCCTCTTTTGACCTCTTTGTGTAAAGAGTTTTGAAAAATTCGAGCAAAGATCCGAGATGCACGCAATTTGGTCTTTGCTGTCCAGCCCTAGCAACATCCGACATAATTTTATCACGCTGAATAATTAAGTAGTTGGAGAAAACAAGTGCAGGCTAACAATTCTTCCGTCATCATAGTAAAGACTTGATAAAGATTTGATTTAAAAAAAAAAAAAAAAAAAAAAAAAAAAAAAAAAAGGGGGGGGGGGGGGGGGGGGGGGTTTGTAGTTTGAAGAAAATGGTGACATGAAATTAAGAAAATGTATCATAACTACGAAAACCCTCTCTAGCTGCATGAGGGAATCATCGTAATCCCTCCTGAAGGCAGATCTCTTTATATATGCCTGCTCCTAGGCCTTTCGTCCGCTGGATCGGACTCATCAGTGAGACACGGCTGATTGTGTCTGTGCTCTTGGCGCTAAATAGAGACACAATTTTATCACGTGAACATTATATGGACGGCCTTCCCGACGTTATACTGAGCTTCTTGCTGTTTTCAGTCTCGCCCGAAGTGAAAAAAAAAAAATCGAGGTTCATTTTGTACACGGCGTTTAAATTTACAGTGCCTACCTTGTGAAGATTCTCCATGATTCGCGTTTTGAGTATAGTTTGTGATAAATTACACATATTGGTTTTAGATAATACGTTATGTACACGTGTCCCCTTTTGAGGGGTCACGGCTATATGAATAAAGATCTCTCTCTCTCTCTCTCTCTCTCTCTCTCTCTCTCTCTCTCTCTCTCTCTCAGATTCTTTTTATATTACTATTATACTTTGTTAGTAACTGTTTTTGATCATGATGATGATGATGGTGATGATGATTATGATTATTGTTGTAGCTATTGTTGTTGTTGTTGCTATTGTTGTCATCGATTTGGTTCGTTTCGTCGTTGATACTATCATTATGGTCTCACTTTTTGTTTTTCTAGAATGCACTAGAATAGGAAGATTAGAAAATGGGTACAACCAAAAATGTTAATCTAACGCTTGAGTCTTTGTTTTCTGTCTGCCTGTCTGCTTCTCTGTCTGCCTGTCTCTCTTTGACGGTCTGCCTGCCTGTGTGTCTGTCTAATCTTCTCATTCTTTTCGAATTAGAAATAAAAGATCAACATCTCCTGTCTATCAATCCTTTTTTTTTTTTCCTTCCATTTGTTATTCCTTCCTCTTTGCTTTTGTTTTTTTAATCTTTCTTCTTTCGTTTGCATCCATTCGTTTATTCGCTCACTCATTGTCGCCGCTCCTTTCCTCCATTCACGCTTTCTTTCCGTCACTCTATCATTCTCAATTTTTCCCTTTTTCATTACTTTTGCTATTTTGTAGGTTCACGCTTTCTTTCTCACCTTCCTTTTCTTTTTTTCTTCTTCCTGAATGATCTTCCTTTTTTGCTTTTATTCTGTTCTCTTTCTTTTACTGCTTTGTTCATTCTTCTTTGCTTCCCCCCCCCCCCCCCCCCCCCCCCCCCCCCCCCCCCTTTCTTTATCCCCTTTCTCCTTCCAAAAAAAAAATCTTCAGGTTAATTTTATGTGTTCTTTGTGTTCTGTCTTCACTACCCCGTTCTCGCCCTTCGCAATCCGTCTCTGTTTTTCTTTCAGTCAGATCGTTAGAACTTGATGTCATACAAGGACAGATCTGAACGATTCAAGATGTGTTCCTCTATTTCATTTATTCATTTACAAGAAGTTTTTTTTTTTCAGTTATGAAGCCCAGCAGTGGCAATATCAATTTTTCAATGAGTAGCAACAGAACCCAGGATAGCAAACAGGATAAAAAAAAATATAAAGGCCTACTTATCTACCTCACCATGTCTTAGTGTTGTATCAGTTAGCATCGGTAACACACACACACAAGAAAAATACCAACAGTCTGGACATGGATTTCGCTCACGCTGGCACTTAGAGCTAAGCAAGTCTTCCATCTTCAAAATGATTCCTTCGATTTAATTGTTATGACTAGTTAAAATTACCTCTCAGTTTTCTCTTGCTTTCCTGGTATTCAGTGGTCGAGCTGTTCGTTTGACCAGACCGCTGATCATTATTTTCATTGTTGCAAAGCAACATAATAATAGCAACACAATTTTGGTCAGGAAGTAAGGAAGACGATTTAAGCATGGAGCATTCGTTACGGGACGTTTTTATTTATGTTTATGTATTTATTTATTTATTTATTTTTTGCACATTAAAAAACGAGGACTGAAAATGTTCTTTAAGAAAAGCCTTAAAACGGAGCCTTAAACTAGGCGGTGAATGTAGTGTAGACTGAAAAAAAAATTAACTGGTTCAGAAAAAAAGCAGCAAACAATTATTTTAGAGTAGTGTTCACTGGGTTTTAGATCTAGCGTAAGCAAAGAAGAAAACAAAATCTCTTAAAAATGACGTCGTTCAGGGGAGATAATTTGATCTAGAGTAAGCAAAGAAGACAACAGAATCTTTAAACAGAAACAAAAACAAACACAAACAAGCAAACGGGTCGTTTTGGGGAGACAGTTTTTAATGGAGTAATAATTAACGTAGTGTAATTAAGAGCTTAAACGGACCAGTGAAGTGGTCCTTATTCCAAAATAAATCTGGCACGAAAACAAAAAATCAATTAAAAAAAAAAAGAGAGAAAAAAAAAGTAGACTAGAAATTACATTTTATGACTTATCAAGGGAGAGTATGTTAGTTGGAAGTGAAATCTAGCGTCGAAAAAAAAAAAGCTCCAGAAAAGCAGTCTTTAAAGGGGTAGTTCTTTCTTTTAACTGGAAGGTAAACGTGTAACGGGAAAGCCTTTTTCATTTTGAAAGGCATTTTAATTTACACAAGGAACGAAAACAAAACAAAAAAAAACAAATCCAGTCGTGAAAGGGAGACAATCTATGCTGGGAGGGTGATCCATGATGGACGAAGACATATACATAAACAGGACGTTTCATGGAGGAAACTCTAAGTCTTCCAGTGGAAGAAAGTTTCATTCGGAAGAGGGAGGAGGAGTAGGAGTCTGGGGGGGGGTAGAGGGGAAGGAGGTGGTAACAGGGAGTGGGGTGGTGGTTTTATATCATCGGAAGATTTAGATGCATTTTTGGGGCTTTATACAAGGTCAAGTAACATTTCGATACAACGTGTGACAAAAATGTCAAATAATGAGAGGCTTTAATGTAAGTTAAGCGTGCCGAAATATAAACAATATCCCCTTTCAGAAAGGAAAGAAGAACATTTTCTTTAAGAAGCAGAACAAAAGAGAATGATGATAAAAAACGAAATGATAGTGGAAAATAGTTTTGTCCTCTAGCAACTTAAAAAATGTGATTATGCAAAGGTTTGTTTGTTTGTTTTACGGATTTGATTTCGTTTATGAAAAACGGTCATTACAAGTTTGTTTTACTTATAGTCGTACAGCTGAAGGATTTCACGGATGCTCAAGCTGATTTTTTCTTTCTATTTGATTTCTGTGAACTACTACTGCATTATTCGCAAAACAGTGAGTTTGTATTTTACTTGGTATGTTGTACAGAGTTAAAAACAAAGTTCCGTGCATGAGATAATGGGGATTGGAAAAAAAAATGACTGATTGATACGCCGCTCGTCCACGCTTCTAAGTCAGTGTGGTGGTGTGTGTGTGTGTGTGTGTGTGTGTGTGTGAGAGTGAGAGAGGAGAGAGAGAGAGAGAGAGAGAGAGAGAGAGAGAGAGTTAACCCGCTTCTGGTGTTCTTTTCGTGTTTCGTTTTTGCTCTTTTCCTTTTTTGCCATACTTCCTTACTTCTTTACAATTTATGAGGAAATTTCACCTCTTTTTCTCTCTCTCCACACTACATTTGTTTCCTTCCATCACTAAATGAAGTCAACTGCTTCATGTAAAACGAGGAGAAAAAAAAGCGTCTCTTAGAGTATGCGTCTTGTGGAAAACACGGTTCAGGGTGTGTGCACTAGTTGCTCCCTTCGTTCAGAGGACTTTTGTGTAGTGTTCTTTCTCTCTGCAAATTGTTTACCATGGTCAAAAGTCCAGACAGTCCCTCAAAGAACAAAGGAGCATCGCTTGCTTTGGTGCCATCACGTTTTGTAGCTTCCTTGTGGAGGGTCTAAGGTGAAGGAAAGCATTTTTGAGTGGTGGCGGTAGTAGTAGTAACAATAAATGTCTTATTATTGTTTCATATCAAAATCCTTCATTAAAACCTTTTACGCATTTTTTTTGGTCAACCTTTGGAATGAGAAATGAAGCGAAGCGGAATGCCTGGTCTTATTCGTCTTCAGGAAGGAAAAGCCGTTCAGCTATTATGTCGTCAATTTTGTTGTTGTGTGTTTGTTCGTTTTTCAGGACATAACTTTTTTCTTTTGAATCTGACATCCTTCAGAAGACCCCATATGATCGGCAGGCCTGTAAGTAATGAAATCAAGGAAAACTAAATAAAAAAAAAGGCAAAATTACTATGCTGCCGAACAAAAGGAACAAACAATTTACAAGACAAAAGACAACGCGTTTCGACCTCTTTAGTCTTCTTCAGTCAAAACAAGCAGCATTCAAGACAATGAAAACGAAAAAACGAACGCTCACTTATCTCTTCAGTTTGGGCTCAATATGGATGTGGATTGGAAACGTCGTCTTGAATGTTGTTTGTCTTTGCTTGAACCATATCAAACAGGTCGAAACGTGTGTCGTGATTGTCTTGTAATTTGTTTGTTTCTTTTGTTCGGCGGCATAGTAGTCTTTCTTTTAAGTTTGTTTTCCATGTGCGCCAGCAATTGCCTCTATTTGAAACTAAAATCAAAGAGAAAAACTTTAAAACTAAAATCAGAGAGTAAAAACTTGGCACAATTATTTAGTTTCTCACACCGACTTGGTCTTTCGATTCGTGATGCACGTGCAACGGACAGGGTTGTCAATACGTTGGCCGCTATCCATTTACCAAACAAAAGGCATAATAAAAGCAAGTCAAAAAAGTCTATTTGTCCAATGTTCGATTTAGAATATTTTTTGTTATCGGTCTTTTCACTTGGAGGACTGTGAATATTCGAGTCTGCAAGAGAATATGTTTTACTGAAAACTGTTGGCTTTTGTTCACGCTAATCGCTGTCAAGATCGTCCGTATGGGATAACAGAGCAATTAGCGCAGTCACGTTTTTCGCCAGTGTTTTAGACAGTTTTCAAGTCTTTCGTCACTCGAGTAGCCCCGACACTTGGTTGATGCTTTCAGGTTTTGATGATCTATCAACAGTATTTTCTTGAGAGAATTAGAAAAAACACACTGACTGTCTGATAATTGTTGTTGTAGTCCCTTTTGTAGTCGTCTTAGTCCCTTACTCTCGCGTTGTCCCTCCAACTCACTTATCCCACAACTCTTCTATGAGCACCGACTCTCTCTCTCGTCTCGTCTCTCTCTCCTCTCTCTCCTCTCTATCCCCCGTGCCTCCGATCTGCGATAATTCATCTCCCGCCCTCCTCTCTCTCGGGTCTCCCCCTCTCTCTCCTCTCTCTCTCCTCTCTCTCTCCTCTGTCTGTGTCTCTGTCTGTGTCTCTCTGTCTTTCTCTCGTGTCCTCACTGTATTTCTTTGTTTGTCTGTCTGTCTGTCTGTTCTGGTTCTGTCTTTGTCTCTCTGTCTCTCTCCCTCTCTCTCTCTGTGTGTGTGTGTGTGTGCGCGCGCGCGCGCGCGCGTGTGTGTGTGTGTGTGTGTGTGTGTGTGTGTGTGTGTGTGTGTGTGTGTGAACGTTTGTTCGAGCGCATGCCTGTGTGTGTGTACGTGTTCGTGCTAGTGCGCAAGCGTACGAATGCACATAATTTATCTCATAAACAACTGTCAATATTCTTTATTATCTAATGACTGTTAAACATCAGACAATAAGAGGCAACACGAAACAAAACGCAATACTACACAATGCAACGCAGAACAATAAATTCAAAACAAGGTTACGCGGTAGGCCTAGAGTAAATGTGATTCTAAAAGACATAGCAGAGCAGCATATATACATGTCAATTATAATGAAATCAAATTAAGCTGACGCATGTACGCGCGAAAAAAACAAACACATCCACACACACGCATGCCCCCCCCCCCTCCCCCCTCCCCACACACACGCTGACACACACACGCTGACACACACACACACACACACACACACACACACACACACCACACACACACACACACACACACACCCTTCTCATGGTTTAGATGTTATGAACTAAGATCGGTAACTTCGTTGACCGTTTACTTTACTACATGAGGTGTTTCAACATTTTTTTCCTCTCACCGATCTGTTTGGTGTTGTTAACCATCTCAGATAGAAAGTTTCTCATGCACACATACACATACAATGCATTGCTCTGTCTTCTCGCCAAACAATACTTGTAGTGAGCAAATGTTACATCAAAGAAAGAACAAACATGTACGCGCATCTGTCCATCGCTCCCACCCATCCATGCACACACAACTCGCGTGCATGCACCACACAACACACACACACACCCACACACACACACACCACACACACACACGCTGACGCATGTACGCGCGAAAACAAACATATCCACACACCCACATCCCCCCACCCCCACACACGCTCACACACACACACACACACACACACACACACACCACACACACACACACACACACAACACACGCTGACGCATGTACGCGCGAAAACAAAACATTCCACACACCCACATCCCCCCACCCCCCACACACACGCTCACACACACACAACACACACACAACACACACACACACACACACACACACACACACACCACATACACGCGCGCTCATCATCACTATCATCATCATCATCATCCCCATCTTCATACAGTATACTGCACTACACTTTACGATACCACCCCAAAGGCACACCTTCACCACACCAAAACTTACCCCAAATTTCACATTCCATTCTACTCTACCCATCACCAAACAATCCGCTCTAACCACACACTCACACCACCACACCATATCAGTCTACCCACACCACACCACAGCCATACCACGTTCTACGCCCACCCAGCTCACTAACCCCAACCCACTCTATTGCAGTCCTGTCCGCTCTACCACACAAACGCCACACACCGCTCCAGTCTACCATACCATACCATACCACACACCACACTACACAACACCACACCCCACCTACACCATACTACACCACCCCACCATACAACATCCATCACCACACACAAACTCTATTCTATTACTCCACCCTCCCACCCACCACTGAAGTCTACCACACCCACACCACACACACCACAACCACACCACCACACCACACCACACCACACCACACCACACCACACCACACCACACCAAACCCACATGCACACCACACCATACAATGCCACGCCCATACCACACCATACCACACCACACCACATCACACCGCACCACACCACACCACACTCCATTCTACTCTACCCTGCCACACTACGCCACATGACTCAAGTTTACCTTACCATCCACACACTACACCAAAATACACCACAACACACCATACTACACCACAATACACCCACACCACACCACACCACACCATACCACACATCACCCCATTTTGCTCCACACCGCCACATTTTCCCCACACCACACCACCACCACACCACAAACACCCCACCCCACCCCACACGATCCCACCACCACTCCACATCACCATACCCAGACCACATCACATTCCACTCCACGCCATAATACTTCACCACACTACGCCTTTGTTTCACACCACACCATATCACATCATATCATATCATATCACAGCACAGCACAGCACAGCACAGCACAGCACACCATACCACACCATAAAACTTTCCATTCCATTCTTCTCCACTCTACTCCAAAACATTTCACCACACTACTCCTTTCTTTCACACCACACTGTATCACATCATAACATACTACAGCACACCACACCACACCCTATTCCGTTCCGTTCTACTCCACCAAAGTTCACCAAACTTCACCCCAGTCTACCACACCCCCCACACCACCCCAGTCTACCACACCCCACACCACCCCACACCACCCCCACCCCACCCATACCCCACCCCACCCCACCCCACCCCACCCCACCACCACACCACACCACACCACACCACCCATATCCCATTACATTCCACTCCACCCTACCACCAAACTTCACCTCCACACCATACCGGTCTACCACATCACACCACACCACAGCCAACCCAACCCACCACACCACCACACCACATCACACCACCACCACATCACATCACATCACACCACACCACACACCATACCACACCACACCACACCAAATCACACCACACCACACCACATCACATCACACCACACCCCCCATTCCGATACACTCCACTTCACCACCATACTCCACCACCACACCATACCAGTCTACCACATCACACCACACCACAGCCAACCCCACCCCACCCCACCCCACCACATCACATCACACCAGACCATACCATATCACACCACACCGACACCACATATCGCACCACACCGACACCACATATACCACACCACACCGACACCACACACCCACCACCACCCCACCCCCCCCCCCACCATCCACCATACCACCCCACACCATCCCCGTGTCCACACTGCCCTGCCCTCTGCCCAGTACTCACCACCACAGGCCGATGATGTTGGCGGGGAAAGAGCAGCAGCAGGTACAACCACACCAGATGCTCTGCAGTCGCATCCTCTGGCTGGCTGGAGGCGAGACGAAAAGCCAGGAAGCCAGACACCCAGGCACGCGCGGAACACGGAACTGGCACCCTCCCCCCCCAAGACCCCTCCCACTGGAACCACGTGACGTCTTGCTCGACTGCTTTTTTTTTTTTTTCACGTTGTGTGTGTGTGTGTGTGTGTGTGTGTGTGTGTGTGTGTGTGTGTGTGTGTGTGTGTGTGTGTGTGTGTGTGTGTGTGCGTGCTTTTTTTCCCACCCGTTCTTTCTACCTGGCAGTTCTTCTAATTCCCATTCACTCTCAGACCACTTCTTCTAGAGACTTAGGATCCATCCCAATTGGCAGACTCGGAGAACAGATTGTTGGCACTTGAGACAGAGCACTTCCTAAGCTCCTCCAAGTGGTTTTGTCTTTTCTTTTCTGGGTTTACCAGCGCTTCCAATGTTTCTCCAAGTGGTTGTATCTTTTCTTTTCTTGGTTTACCTTGTCCTTGTTGTCGTTTATGGTCATTCTTGTTCTTCTTCTCCTTTTTTGTTTACTTCGTTTAGTCGTCTTCTATTTAGTCTTCTTCTTTTTCTTCTTCTTTTTTTTTCTTCTTCTTCTTCTTCTTCTTTTTTTTCCCAGTTGCGCACTTTGAATCTTTTAGTATATTCCCTTTTTGCATGTGCTTTTCTTCTTCGATTAGATGTCCCCGACTTTCTTGATTTTATATTTTCTGACACGTTCAGTGATTGAGCAAGTTCTGATTTAGAGCACATGCTCATCCTATTCGTACTTAGGTAACATCGTCTTCAACCAATGACGGAACACTGATCATGTATCTTGTGGTAACATCCTGCATGCGTCTTCAGTCAATCTGGACAATTCTCGTTTCAGTTTCAGTTTCGTCACCGTGTGCAGGCTAGTCCATATGTGCTACATTACATCTTCTGAGCCATAAGGTCAAAGGATAGTCACTGAAGCCTTCTGCTATAGTATTTTTTTTCTGTGGCTGACACTTTTTGAATCATTTCCTTTTAAATGTCAACTCTGTCTTATTGATCGATAACTGGTTACCTTCTGTCAGGCTGAGAATACATCAGGTGACGTGCACATTAGTCAAATGGTCTGTGGTACTTCGTATGCTTTCCTCGCTCTCTCACATAGTTCCTTTCGCTGTTGACAAGTGACCGTCATCAATGACACATCATGAATCATCTTGAAACATTCCGTTGAAAAAAAAAAAGACATTCACATCTGCAAATAGAACTTAAGTTGCGTTATTTTGCTTTCCGAGCGTTCAAGATGGCCTCTGCTATACACTATTCGTTTGTGTCTCTGATTCGTCTCGGAAACGATAGGGTTTGATCCCGGCGAAAGCCAGTTTAGACTTCACAGATATTTTGCGTGACTGACCGAAGCAGAGTTCAGCATGAAAAAGATATTTACATTGTACACATCTCTTACCAGTTCACAGCTCTTTTTCCAGATTCACATTCTTAGTTCTTATCATTCGCCAGCTCCAAGAAAGGGCAATGAGACGTGATCGGTGACCCACCACTCCAACAGACCGGACTGTGCACTGTCAGCTGCCTGATGGCAAGAATGACGGATAGGATGTAGAAGTCTGACTCCTCTGACAATGATGACGTAAACCCCGCAGCGTGACCTCGGCGCGAGGGCGCGTCACTGTCTCCAGGTTTGTGGCCCTCCCCAGGTGATGGCAGGGTGATGTCCCTTGGCGACTGACCGCAGTGATCTATGGGCGGATCAGTGTGGAGGGAGGGGGGGGGGGGGGGCGGGCGGGCGGTTGGGTGGGTGGGGTGGGGGGGGGGGGGGGGGGGGGGTGCAGAAAGCGGCACAGGAGGTGAGGTTCACTTTTTGCCGGTCCGTCTTCCCAAACCCAAGGAACGTCTTGACTCGGGCTCAGGTTGTGCACACTGTCAGAGTAAGGGAGATACAGGTCATCTTGCCGCTGTGTGGGTTAGGGGGTATCTCTTTTATATGTGCATGTGTGTAGAATCTTTCGAAGAATGCCTCTTTTCTTTCTGTATGTCGTTCTTTCATGAAAATGTACAAGTGGCTCAACAGATCTTGTCTTGTTTGAGATTAAATATCGAGAACATAAAGAATATTGCCTCTAGGCCAGCCTAGTTCCTATTGTTCTGAATTTTAGAAAAAAAAAAAAAAAAGATATCGTTAATACAGATATAGATGTCCAACCGATCTGTCAAACCGCACACTCTTATACACACACACAAGTTGTTCCAGTGACTGTCCAAGACGGTGATCTGTCATGAAACTGTGCTGGCTGGAGCAGTGTGTGACCATTTCACTATAGAGGGGAAAAAAAGCATCCGATGTGTGTGTCATATGCCGTAGATCTCACGGGAGAGAACGTATCTCACACCACCTGTGCCTTATTCACCTTATTGTCACCCACAAAAACGGCCTTGCACTTTTTTTTTTCTTTTTCTTTTTTTTTTTTTTTTTTTTTTTTTTTTTTTGGGGGGGGGGGGGGGGGGCTGTCTTAATGCTTCACCGCCGCTAATCGATCACCAAAGACAGCGAGAACAGACAAGACCTGACACTTCATCCGATCCTTCACACGGTTCATCTCTCGGCCTGTCTGTTGGTCGGTCGGTCGGTCGGTCGGTCGGTCGGTCGGTTTGTTTGTCTGTCTGTCTGTCTGCTCTGCCTGCCTGCCTGTCGGCCGCCTCGACTCCCATGCACAAGGAGATGGATGGGAAGAATAGTCCCCCGTCATGTCACCACTTGTGTTTTATAACGTGGAGCCAAAGCTCGAGAGATAGAGAGAGAGAGAGAAGGGGGGAACGGTGGGGATGGGGATGGGGGATGGGGGGGGGGGGTGGGGTTATGGGAACAAGATGAGAGGAGTGGGAAGGATGGTGGGTAGGAACAGGGGGAAGGGATGGGGGGGGGGGGGGGGGGGTAAGGGAGGTCGGGGGTCGTGGGGGGAGGGGGGGGGGGGGGGGAGGAGAATGACAGGGACGGGTAGGCAGGGCTAGGCAGACGGTACAAGAGTCATCTACCACTCAGCCCCCACTCGGGACCCCACCTTGCAAGTCACCTTCACCCTATCAACTCCCCCACCCCCTCGCTCACACACACACACACACACACACACACACACACACACACACACACACACACACTACACTACACTACACACACACTCTTCCTCTCGTAGCGGCATCCATCCTCGCGTCGTCATCAAGCCCCGAGCAAGATCTACGACCCTTCGGCAGCCATTTGCATTTTCTCCCGCGCAAATGATTTCCGATGTTCATAAAGTTCGCTCTCCCTGCGCCGCTTTAACTTCTTCCCCTCAGCGGCCCACCACCATTCTCAAGGGAAGAAGAGAGGGGGGAGGATGAGGAGTGGCGGCGAGTCAGCGGGGCAAGGCAAGGCAAGGCTAGGCAAGGCTAGGCAAGGGGCTGCTCGGTGGGTCCAGTTCAAGGCGGAAAGGGGAGTAACCGTGAATGAGTTTCCGCCGACGACCGTACGTGGGATCATCATCAAATCCTGGTTCATGTCGTTGTTGTAGTATTTATTGTTATTGCTCTTGTTGTTGTTCTTGTTGTTGTTGTCGTCGTCGTGTTGGTCATTGCGGAGAGGATGGTGCTGATTGTGGGTGTGGGTGTATATCAACAGGTGAAAGCCGTAAAATCAGCGAAGCTGAGGAGGGCCGTCGTTGCGGTAGTCAACGCAGCAGGCTGCGTCGTAGGCGGAAACAGGGTGTGGGGTGGGAAGTGGGGATGTGTGTGTGTGTGTGTGTGGGTGTGTGTGTGTGTGTGTGTGTGTGTGTGTTGGGGGGGGGGTAGGGGTATGGGGATGGGGGGGGGGGGTGAAGGCGTAGTTGTCGAAAAGAGAGGCGTGAAGAAAGAGTTGGTTTCTTTGCGGAGACTCTCTCTCTCTCTCTCTCTCTCTCTCTCTCTCTCTCTCTCTCTCTCTCTCTCTCTCTCTCTCTCTCTCTCTCTCTCTGCTCTCTCTCCCTCTATGTCCGTCTGTCTGTCTTTGTCTCTGGCTCTGTCTGTCTCCACCCACCCCCCTCCTCTCTCTCTCTCCCCCCCTCTCTCTCTCTCTTTCTGTTTTGTCTCGCTACTCTTTGTCTTATTGTCTCTGTCTCTGTCCGTCCGTCCATACGTCTGTCTGTCTGTCTGTATGTCTGTCTGTCTCTCTCTTAAGTCATCAAGGTCTTTGTCTCTCAGTCGTTCACTGAATGAGGCGAGGACAGCGCAGAGGGAGGTGCCTTAAATTTATTTCTCTCTCCCTGTCCTCATCGGTCTCTTTCCGTTTTCTCCTTTCTGTCCGTCTTTCTCTCTCTGTCACCCTCTCTGTCTTTCTATCTATCTGTCGGTCGGTCTCTATTCTCCATTCTCCTCTCTCTCTCTCTCTCTCTCTCTCTCTCTCTCTCTCTCTCTCCTCTCTCTCTCTCTCTCTCTCTCTCTCTCTCTCTTTTTTCGCTCGTTTGCTAGCTTCGGAGGGTCTTCTTCTTGTTGCAGGAGGATGAACAATGCTTGAAGAAGTCTGGAATCCTGCCAGATAATTGAAAAACAAACAAACAAACAAACAAGAATATGAGAATCAGACAGTGCCACAGTAAAAGCATTAGACTAACTAACCAACCAAACAACTAAGTAACCAGCCAACCAGCCAACCAACCAACCCTCCTACCCAGCAAACTCACTCACTCACTCACTCACTCACTCACGCACTCACTCAACTAAAAACAAAACAAAACAAGAAAAAACCGAAAAAAAAAAATGAAACCGAAGAGAACAGGGGGCCTCTAAACTAGGACAACTACAAACGTTTCTGATGATATGGCGTCAAAAGAACAGTTGCTTCACTTTGTACATGAGAGTTTTGAGGAATGGAAGACAGAGCAAAGGAGGAGGAGGGAGGAGGAGGAGGAGGAGGGAGGACAGAGGACAGACAGAGAGGGTGTAGGGTCCCTAGAAAGTAGTGATAAGAAGTTGGTGAGTCGTCTTGTTTTCAAAATTCAGTGTTAATTATTGAAGGCTAAGAAGAACACTGTTTGTACCAGGACAGAGATGCCTGGAGGTCCTTGGCTGGCGGCCTGTACCCCAGGAAGGATAACAGGCGATGATGCTGATGGTGATGAAGTAGAACACTGGTCTCTATTTGAGCTGATTGGGTCGCTATGTTTGCAGGGCAGATTACGGTGTGAATACAGTGTTGTAGTAACCGTTAGTGAGGTTGCCGTTCTCTTTTTTCGTATCATTTTTTTTTCTTTATCGTTTTTATTTCATTTCATATTAACAAAAATCTCGTGGGCATTCAGAACATTTGGATCAATCATGTCAGGTACGCATCAGAGAGAGAGAGAGAGAGAGAGAGAGAGAGAGAGAGAGAGAGAGAGAGAGAGAGAGAGAGAGGTGCGATTATTTTAAAGAAGATAAAGTAAACTGGGATTTCCCCCTCCGTTCTTCCTTTATAAGAACTTAAAGATACACAATTTAAACATTTCAAATGTGGAGAGAGAGAGAGAGAGAGAGAGAGAGAGAGAGAGGACAGACAGACAGACAGACAGACAGACAGACAGACAGACACAGACAAGAGAGAGAGGGGGAGAGAGATGGGGGGGGGGGGGGGGGGGGGGGGAGGGCCAATATTTTAAAGAAGAGAAACAAAGTAAGCTGTTTTTTTTCATTCTTCTGCCCTTAACAGAACTTAGGGATACACAGTCGAAACATTTGCAACATGGAGAGAGAGAGAGAGAGAGAGGAGAGAGAGAGAGAGAGAGAGAGAGAGAGGAGAGAGAGAGAGAGAGAGAGATGCGGTTATTTCAAAGAGGATAAGAGTAAACTGGGATTTTTTTCCCCATTCTTCACTTAACAGAACTTAAGGATAACCGTCTGGAGAGAGAGAGAGAGAGAGAGAGAGAGAGAGAGAGAGAGAGAGAGAGAGAGAGAGAGAGAGAGAGAGAGAGAGATGGGGGGGGGGAGAGGTAGAGAGGATGCGAATATTTAAAAGGAGATCAACAAAGTAAGCTGGGATTTTTTCCCCATCATACCTTGGGATTTTTCTTTTCCCATTATGCCTTTAACAGAACTTAGGGATACACAATCGAAACATCTGCAGCGAGAGAGAGAGAGAGAGAGAGAGAGAGAGAGAGAGAGAGAGAGAGAGAGAGAGAGAGAGTAGTGAGTGAGAGAGAATACATATACGAATACGAGTACGATTCATTCAGATTGAGGCCATAGCCCATACTCAAGGGGTAGCACTCTCGCAGTACACCATATAAGGAGGATTCTAAGTAAAGGAAATGGACAGAAAAAAAACAGTACACATGAAAATTTTATACACATACAAACTATTATGAACATGTTGTTTCGTACCGGCTTTGAGCTTCATGCATGTACATAGCAAGACTTAAGAGGTCATTTTCATTTATTGTTGCTAACAGTAGTTTGACTCTAAAACTACAGGGGTCAAAATAATGCTTTGATTTAATAATTTTACTCTAAGGTCACTAAGAGCAGTACGGCAAAGTAGAAAATGTATTTCATCTTCCCTTGCCTGACTATACAAGCGACATCTCAATTCGTTTTCTTTCAGAGCGCTGTGTCTAAACCGAAGTCAAGCGATGGCAGACACACCGAACCTAAACTTACTCAATGCACTCTTAATATACCTATTCATTTTCATTTTGATGTATGGTTCAGTCATATGCGTCGTTTTGAAAAGTCTGTATTGTGCAAAATTATCACCGCTGCGGATATGGTCATGCTAGTCTTGCCATCTGTAATCAATTATTCTTTGTTCAAAACCTTTCAAAAATCCCGATATACTTTCAACACACCCTGGCTGCCCCAAACATAAGCAAAGCTATATGAATTTAGGCACTGTCGAACATCGGTGGCCCATGTCTTCTTTCTTGCCATTACAAAATCCAAACTTCGCTTAAAATGGAATCTTGGTTTTCCTCGGTTCTGGTTATTTTTCATCCAATACTTAATGCATTTAGAGAAAGCATTAATACAAATTGGTGCCTTCCAAGTTCAGCAGAAACTAAATCATATATATATATATATATATATATATATATATCTATATATATATATATATGATTATATATATATATATATATATATAAAATTAGAATTAAAAGGCCACTCAGAGTGTTAAAAGTGCTCAACCAAACCAGGGAGCGACATAACAATTTAACCTGTTTAAAATTGTATATATATTATATATATATCTATATATATATATATATATATATATATATATATCTATAGAGAGAGAGAGAGAGAGAGAGAGAGAGCTTGCTGCTTGAAGTAGTCCCAGTGGGGCGAAATCTGCAAATAAAAATGTTTGAAATGCAGGAATGTCAGGAGTTATGAGTGTATTTCTGTATATATTTTCGGCTGCAAGCGTTGTTTCACACAATCACACCGCACTATTACCTTGAAGAAGCGGTGACCCCAGACTGTAGGAATCCTGAATCATCATCATCATATATATATATATATATATATATATATATATATATATATATATATATATAGAGAGAGAGAGAGAGAGAGAGAGAGAGAGAGAGAGAGAGAGCATTTGTATTTATCTGATGGCTGCAGAGTCGAGAACGGTTATTGGTCATTTTTGTATCAATTCCAGATAACACAGCATGAACGAAAGAGAGACAGCCAGCCAGTCAGTCAGACAGACAGACAGACACAAACCCACCCACAAACAAAAACGGTCAATGACTTGACGACACAGCCTAGCCTTGCTGGTGGAGCAGTATGGAGGGAAGAGGAATTATTCATGTAGATTAGGTCCATAAGTTTGTCATTGACAATGCAGACGACAGACGGAGACGCTACGCGTGTGTGGAGGGGAACCCTGGCCGAGCGCTTTAGCTACCAATCAGAAAAAAAGTTACTATTTTTAGGTGCTATGGGGGTGGGGGAGGGGAGGAGTAATGATGGCGGAAGAGTTTTAAAACATTTTGATTTTTTTTTTTTTTGTCCTTTAAATACAAGCCTCATCTTGTTTGTATTGAAGATGAAAATTTCATGGATGTTAATCAGGATGAATTTAAATTAGAAAGTGAAATTTCGTCATCATTTGAACATTTCTCTCTCTTTTATCTATAGACATAACGTATGCGTCATGTGGTATCATTTGCGATGATTTTGTCAACTTCTTTTCCATTGGTAATGTGTTCAGTGTTGTGTGTGTGTGTGTGTGTGTGTGTGTGTGTGTGTGTGTGTGTGTGTGTGTGTGTGAAGTCCAAGTCAAGCCAAGTCTTTATCTTTATTGAGGGGTTAAAGAATAAGCTTTACAGCTTTTTTTTTTTCATCCTGCCCTCTCACTCTGTGTGTGTGTGTGTGTGGTGTGTGTGTGGCGTAGGCGAAGTTTGGCGTAGGCGAGTTGAGGTGAGGTGGATGCGGGAGGGAGGGTCGGGAGTGTGTGTAGGGAGGTGTGGGGGCACTAGGGCATGGGAGGGGTACTGGGGACACGGCGAGAGAGGATGGTCGTGGAGGTTATGGGAACAGGTGACAGTTTTAGGTGACTCTCTCTCTCTCTCTCTCTCTTAGGTGACTCTCTCTCTCACAGTTTTAGGTGACTCTCTCTCTCTCTCTCTCTCTCTCATCTCTCTCTCTCTCTCTCTCTCTATCTCTGTCTCTCTCTCTCCGTCAGATCTCCGTCTCTGTCTCACTCTCAGTCTCTGTCTGTATGTCGTCTACACGTCTGTCTCTCGTCTGTCTCTGTCTTTCTTTCTCTGTCTCTGTCTGTATGCCTGTCTTTCTGTCTGTCTGTGTGTCTGCATCAGTCTGTCTGTCTGTGCGTCTGTTAATCATTCTCTCTGTGCGTGAACGCGCGCGCTTGCGCGCATTCGCGCTCTATATATATATATATATATATATATATTATATAAATGTGGTGTGTGTGTGTGTGTGTGTGTGTGTGGGTGTGTGTGTGTGTGTGTGTGTGTGAAGTGAAATGAAGCTGCTTTGAGACTCGGTAGGGGAGGGCAGATGTGGCAAACTGTTTCACTTGATTTTTTGATGATTAATTCTCTCTCTCTCTCTCTCTTCTCTCTCTCTCTCTCTCTCTCTCTTCTCTCCTCTCTCGTTCTCTCTCTCCTCTGCTCTCTTTTTTCCCCTATCCTCCCTATCCTCAGCTCCCCCCCCCCACTCCCCTCAAGCTTGTTCGAACACAATACACTGATGTCGACATTTCAGGTTTTAAAAAGCCACACTTTGGACCATCTTTCAAACACAAATAACACCTATAATACCTCCTGATACAAAGATGATTGAAAGGAACTTTCTGAGTACTGTAAAGGGTTTTTTTTTTTCTACGAATACACATGTATTAGGTAATGTTCCATTGTTTCATCACCAGTTTGGCTACAACTTGGATACAAAAATAACAATGAAATAGAGAGAGAGAGAAAGAGGAGAGAGAGAGAGAGGAGATAGAGAGAGAGAGAGACGAGAGAGAGAGAGAAAGAGAAGAGAGAGAGAGAGCAGAGAGCGTGCTGTGTTTGTGTGTGTTTGGAGAGAGAGAGAGAGGAGAGAGAGAGAGAGAGAAGAGACGACTTGTGTGTGTGGGTGTGGTGTGTGTGTTGTGTGTTTGTGTGTGTGTGTGTGAGAGAGACGATCTTTCAGAAAAAATAGAGAGAGAGATAGAGATACAGAGGAGATGGTGTTGTGGAAGCTTCTGGGTGTGTGTGTGTGTGTGAGAGAGAATGAGAGAGCGAGAGGATGAGGGAAGAGCCTGCAGATCGAGCTAGAGCGGAGACAGACAGAAAATACAGACAGAGCCAGAGCAAGGACCAGACAGACAGACGAGAGATAGAGACCAGAAGACCCAGAGAGGGGAGAGATTGCTGTGACGCTTTTGTTGGCGTGCTTGAGTGTTGTTTATCTAGATCTCTGAGAGATAGAAAGATGGATGTTAACTCTGAGAGAAAGACATTTCCGCAGAAAGATACATTAGAACATAGTATGTATATTTCATTTAACATTCCGTTTTTAACGGCGTGCGAATGAACTTTTTTCTTATCATTATTCCGCGATAAACACAAAGATATGAACTTTGCTTCCGCCAAAGAAAGGATTTTAATAGTTAATTTTTCACAATGAGAGAGAGAGAGAGAGAGAGAGAGATAGAGAGAGATAGATGAGGAGAGAGGGTAACTGCTAGAGGAGGTGGAAAGACAAAGGAGTATGGGTCGGAGAGTGAGGCGGAGGGATAGGGGAAGGGGGAAGGGTGTTGTGGGGGAGACAAGCGAGAAGATAGATATTTAGTAAATGCCAGAAACGAGTTTTGAACGTAAGAAAATTTGAAGTATTCATTTAAAATCGTCATATACCTCACACACACAGGCACACACACACACACACACACACACACACACACACAACACACCACACACACACACACACGCACGCACTTCACGCACGCACAGCAACGCACACACTCATGCGCGCTCGCGCGCACATACACATACACGCAGGAACGAACATACTCATGTAAGCATGCGGGCACGCACCCACGCACGCACATACACACACACGTACACGCGCACATATATGCACACACACACACACACACACACACACAACCACACACACACACACACACCACACACACACACACAGATGGATAGACAGAGAAACAGATAGAAGAAGATAAAGAAATAGAAAGAATGATCAGAGGATAGTATATATATATATTATATATATATATATATATATCTATATAATATATATATATATATATATATAGAGAGAGAGAGAGAGAGAGAGAGAGAGAGAGAGAGATAGATATAGATAGATCGATAGATAGATAGATGATAGGTAAGTAGATTCTGATTCTGCCGTTAAAAATCGTTGTCCTTGTGCGCCTGAGAAGAGAAAGCAGTGCTGATGAGCTCTCGACATCTTGTTCATCCCCAATGTGCCAGAACAGTAACGTTTCTCTTACTGGTGCACGAAGTAACAGGTTCTTCTCACGTTCGCATAGCTTCACTATGAATGTTCTCTCAGGACAGTTGTCTACGTTTCACTTTTTTTTTTCGAACATTTTTTTTTAATCTAATAGTGACGCTTATTCTAATGTTTATTGGCAGTTACAGAAAAGGATAGATTAATAAACGAAGAAAGAATGTAAAAATGGTTGAACGACTGCCTGAATCGAGAGGACGAATGGAAAAAAAGTACAGACAGTTAAACCCGATAGTTAAATTGTAAAGTAGTATAAACAATTCAGAAAATTCAGAAACTTACACAAGAGGTAACAAGGAGAAGAACCAACGATTTGTAAGTAAAAGGAAAAAATTGTGAACGAATGATTCATTTAATCATAAGATGTTTTGAAAACAAAAAATAATTATTTGTTTTTAAAAACATAAGCAGATCGATGAATGAATAATAATTGAGTATCGATCGGTTGTCTTATCATCTGAGCAATTATATGAGCGTACGAAGGAGACCATATCTTTACAGTAGGATCACTAGCTATCGAGGTGTTTTGCAATAGAAGATGTGTAAACTGTTTTTGCAATAGAGATGTGTAAAACTGGTTTGCAATAGAAGATGTGTAAAACTGTTTTGCAATAGAAGATGTGTATACTATTCGAAAAAGAATCGCATTTATTTTTCACTGCCTAGGTATCCTTTATGACTTTCGTTTAGGCACGAAACTGGAGTTTTCAGCCAGACGCAGTTTATTCGCAGCTAAATTGCCCAAGTCCAAAACCCTTGGAGGGGCCATGCAAAGAGGTACAAGTACAACATTATTTGTTCACAATATTATGAATTTTGTCCTCCGACTAGAATTTTTTTTATGTTGTTTTACAAACTTACAATGTGTTTTTTTTATAATGCTTTTGGTATTTTGTTACTGGAAAACAGATAATTAGAATTAGAACAAAAATGGGACTTGTGTGTTCTTTACTCGTACAGGTAAACAATCGGAACCTTTTACCATCTCTAACATCTCGATTATTTGTTCCTTGGTGAATTTGGGAAAATGGAAAGACTGACTTCAGCTTTGTTTTTTTATAAAATTGTTTCATCATTTCACCCTTACCTGTCAAATAAAAAACACAGTTTTTTTTGTCGTATGTTTTTTGATGGTGAAGAGTTAAGAAAATTATAGTCCGAAGAGTTTAAAAAATAATAAAAAAAAAAAAAAAAAAACAATAAAACAACAAAAAAAACCCAAATGTTGTTGGCAGAGCACCCTTTTGTTTATTGTATAACCTTTTTTCCCTTCGTGTTTGGTTTGTTTTTTCAAAAAAAACCCATTACCCTGTACAATAAGAGGGGGCTGTTTAGGTGGGATTAACGAGGCCATTTATTTGATTGGTCAAATAATTCTTTATCATTTGTCCCCACTAATCTCAAACAAAACCACAACCCACACACCCTTTTTTCCCTTTTCTTTTTTTTTCCAGGTATGTGGTCAGCTGTGGAAGCAATGACTATATACTCTCAAACGCTTTCGATTCTTGGACTAGTCCAGTAAAATCGCGCGTATCTCACTCACTGAGTTTTTTGGGGGTAAACGTTAGAAATGGTATTGTCAGGACGTTTATTTACTTCTTTTTTCTTTTTTTTCCCTTTGGGATCGCCATGTATGGTTCAACATACTCTTTCAAATTTGAACTGTTTTTATGCGTAGCCCACATTTGTTCCCCCATCTCGTGATGTCTGA
Source organism: Conus betulinus (assembly GCA_016801955.1). Taxonomy (NCBI): domain Eukaryota; kingdom Metazoa; phylum Mollusca; class Gastropoda; order Neogastropoda; family Conidae; genus Conus; species Conus betulinus. Next base: position 335,744 of record JADBJO010000905.1, on the reverse strand, counting down.
ATCCCCACAAGAAGCTGACCGTTTTACCTTTTTCCCCGTACATTTTTCCTGGCACATTTTTAAATTAAAAAAAAACCCAATTTTCTTATTGAAGAAATAAACCTTTTTCTTGAACATTTTACTTCCCCTATTTTTTTTTTTTTTTTTTTTTCCTTTATTTTTTTTTTTTTTTTTTTTTTTTTTTTTTTTTTTTTTTTTTTTTTTTTTTTTTTTTTTTTTTTTTTTTTTTTTTTTTTTTTGTTTTCCCCCCCAAGAACATTTCCCTTCCTCTCTTTCTTCTCCTTCTCCTGCTTATTTTTTCTGAACATTTTTTCCGTGGTCCTCCCCTTACTACACTTTTTTTTTTTTTTTTTTTTTTCCGAATATGTTTCATTCACCTTACTTACAATTTTTTTACCTGGAATAGTTCATTTTCCTAATACTTTTTCACTGTTTCTTCGTAAACATTTTTCCATTCTCTCGCCTACAGTCTTTCTTGTTACCAGAATAGTTTCCTTTCAAAAAACTCGATCAATGTGGTATTTTGTATTGGAAGGGTTCATTCAGTTCGCTCCTGACTTGATTTTTTCTGGCACATTTTTTTCCAACATCTGCTCCTTCCTTACCCTTTTTCTTGGAATATCTTTTCCTTTCACCTCTGACCTGTTTTTTTTGTTTTTCCCCTTTCTTTTCTGGAATGTCATTCTCCCCCTCCTCCCTGACACCTTTTCTTAACTGGTACTTAACTGGGATTCCATTTCTTCTTACGCTTTTTTTTCGTTTCCGAAAC
>JADBJO010000905.1:319975-329975 GCA_016801955.1 Conus betulinus | reverse complement strand
TGAATATTCCATGAAAAATACAATACTTATTAAAAAGTTATCCGTTTGTAAACAGTGCTTTCCAGTGATCATATTTGGTGGGAAATCTGTAATAGTATTTTTAACAGTCCATTGAGATCCACTAGAGCAGAATCCACCCACAGATCCGCCTTACGCTGAGTACCATTTTTTCAACACGTTTGGTACAACTCGGTTTTGCGGGCGTTGCACTTTGCTGAAAAGCAAACAAAAAAAAATGGGAGGATATGTAACCTTTTTGACGAAGCATTCTCAGCGAGTTTTCCAGTTGCGCATTTAATGTATCATTTCGTGTATCCTAAAAACAAAACAAAACAAAATTACACACACAAACAAATAGCAAAAAAACAAACAAAAACAAACAAAAACAACAACAACAAAAAGGAAAGAAAACAGGAGTACCTCCATTAACTCTGTCTCTTTGCTTTTATCCCCCCCCCCTCCTTTTTCTGAGGAAGATATCAAAAATTCTCTGGCCTGCGAATATGTTCTCAAACTATCTCGTCAGAAAATTTCAGAAAGACCAAAATAAGCAACCCGACCTATACTTCGCATCACTTCATTTGATCATAATTTATGGCCCCCATTTTTACGGTCTCTCCCCACTGGCTACCTGTTTAGCAAAGAATCTCTCACAAAGCTGCATTTCTCGAGCAGCTATAGACCCTCTTATCCTGAAAATCTGACTGATCTGTTGCATCTGATTACCCATCCCATGAACTCCACTATTCGTCTTATACTTCGTCCTTTACTGATTCCATCTGCTCGTACTAAAACTGTTGTTCAGCGTTCCTGCTTGTCAAAACTCAGCGTTGGAATCAGCTTTCACATCAACTTAGGTACTCTGTCTTGCTCCAGAGCAAACTTGAAAACTTTCGTTCTTCTCTTCTGACTTATACACAAAATTGTGCTGGTACTGTTGGGGAGTAATGCGATTTTTTTTCCCGCCAGGGGAGCGATGGCACATATTGACTGAAAGACCTGCTTCCAATTTTCTTATAATCTAACAGGATATATGGACCATACAAAACTATCAACTTCCAAATCCCTAAACTTTAAAAGCGATTTGAAGTAACTCCGCTGGTTAACACTGACAAACAAAATACAAGTCAAAACACGACGCGTTTCGACCTCTTAAGTTTTCTTCAGGCAAGATGAACAGGACAATGAAAACGAAGAGAACGAGCGGTCACCAATCTTCTCGAAGTTGGTGCAAGATGGGCTAGATAGCTTTAACATTCCATGAAAGAGAAAAAAAACAAAAAACACATCATAAAAGATTGAAATCGAAATCAATAATTTTACAGTGAACATGTTTGAAATTGTCTTGATTTAGAGGTACTGTAATCGCCCTTTGAACCTGATCGGCTTAAGGGATCCACGCCAAAAATTTACAAGGTCGTCCTCGAGTCATATTCAGTCTTTCTTTTCTTTTCTTTTTTTTTTTTTTTTTTTTTTTTTTTTTTTTTAAACCAAAGTTGGTTGAAACCGGTTTAATAATTTTGGGCGCAGTCTTGCTGACGAACGCGTCAATCAACAGATCACAAATGAATATGTAATTTTCTTGATGAAAGTCCATGACCAAAACTGTGACCTTTTTTTTTTGTCTTGGTTCTTTAAGAAACAAGTAGAAATGCTAGGTCGCCAAACGAATGAAAAAACCGAGTGACGCTAAGCAGATGCAACGCGTTTGGAGGTATTGTTCTTCTTGACCGGCAGGACAAATAACATGAAAAACAATGAAAACAAAGGATGAAATGTAGTGTGTTTTTTTTTTTTCTCTCCACAGAAACATAGTTCAATACCTCGATTTAAAAATTTAGTTTTGATTTCTCGAAAAAGACCATTTGCCGTCAGTATAATTGTCATCTCTGTCGCAGAGGAGGTAAAAGAAGGAAAGAAAAAAGAAAGAAAGAAAAAAAAAAACCCTCCGATGTCTTGTCATCTGAACGCACCTTTAGACGACTTACGATGAGACCCCAATTGGATTCGGGGCAAAACGTTCGACCCACACCGCGAGTTCTTTCTTAGTCAATCTTCACAGCTCCCCCCTCCCTTTCAGGTTCAGCCAGGTGGAACACACCGTCCCATAGGGCTTCAAAGGGGGCCCCCCGCTCTTGTGCACCAAACCACACGTGACGGGTGCCTTAGCCCCGTGGCCCAGACCTGTAGATCTTGTGGTCGATCCTCCCGTGGCAGGATTATGAGGAGTTAAGTTGCCCAGAGGTGGACGAGTTGACTTCATAGTGAGGAGGCCCCCCTCTCTCTCTCCTCTCCCCCCGGCACCCTCTCTCTCTCTCTATCTCTCTCGCTATCTATGTTGTGTGTGTGTGTGGTGTGTGTGTGGTGTGTGTGTGCTGTGTGTATGTCCCGTCCTTTTTGTCTCACTTCATTCATTGTTCTTTTCATTTTTCACCGCACCTTTGTATCCTTCTATCCAATAACGCCGTCCTCTCCTCAACTACGGCCCTGCCACCCACCTTCTCCCTCCACCTTTTACACCTCCTCCGACCCCCCCCACCACTTCTGGGACACTATCTCAGCTCTCACCTCCTCTCTCCTCTCTCTCTCTATCCTCTCTTCTCTCCTCTCTCCTCTCTATATCTCAATGATGACAAGGTAACCTGATCGTGATTTGCCTTCGTCAAAAGAAACCACCAATTCGATGCATGTCTTGTCTGTCTGTGCTGTTCCAGCCCGATGAGGAGAACACACCAAACAGGACTCTTTCAGCCCGAATGTTGACAATGACACCTTTTCCCAGTTCGAACGGACTGTATTTTGAAATCGTCAGTCACAGCAGAAAGCTGTTCGAAAAAAATTGTTATTTTTTGAAAACGGCATTATTTAACATTAAACAGGTACGTTGTACTTCAATGTTGTTTCAGTTGTCGATGGATTTAAACAAAATGGTGCTTTTAACAAGAATTCGCTGTATGTTGTACTTGTTAACACAGTAACACGTTGACGGTAACACAGCTATTCACAAGGGGCCAAAGCTTGTATGACCACATGAACAGTCCAAATTTGAATTTCGGTCTGTCTCTTCCCTTGAGGCCCGGTGACAGATTTGAATTTCTCTCTGTCTCTTTTTGAGGTGCCAGACCCCCCCCCCGGGAAAAGAAATTTTGACGCATCCAAGTATTTGACCGCCAAGTCACTGCTGATGTAATGGTGTCATAGTCCTTGTCTGTGCATCAGTTGCAGGCAACGACGACATAATATCTGGCGCATATGAGTGATTGTTAGTATGGTATTACAAAGTAGATGATCAGTAAAAGTGGTGTAAATATGACAGTAAACAGAAGTTAGGCCATGAACAACACATCGATTGCGTGGAGGGGTGGTGGTCAGTATCGTGCAAGATGCAGATCATTATAAAAACGGTAACAGATGATAAGAAGGTACAAGATAAAACGGTACAAGAATGTTTCTAAACCACATTCTTCGTTATACATAGATCAAAACTTTCCATGTTCAAGAACGAGTTGATTTAGACGGGGATTTCTCGTTTGGTTTAGGACGGTCAATACAGTTATTCCAATCGACATTTGTTTACCTGATGACGAGTGCAAGGGTACAGGTTCTAGGAAACAGCATCACCCCTTCCCCCCCCCCTTTGTGTTAAAATCGTTTTTACTTCTTTCTCTGACATCATTTCATGTAAAGTGATTAGCGACTCTACATAAAGATACCAAAACATTCGATTTCTAAAACTGGTTAAAAATGTTTTAGAGAGATTCGTAGTTAACCATGGCATTCCAGTCTTCCCCCCCGAGAAAGGACTGTAAAATTACAGGCTGAAAATCTGTATAAAGGCTCGGCTTTATCGATCCTGTTGGTTGCCAGTGAGGGACTTGTTCCATCGCTGACCGGAAGTAAACCAAGACATGCCTAGTGAAATGATGAGGATTCAACTGCACTTTCATTCTTTGTTTGTTGTGGTGTGTGTGTGTGTGTGTGTGTGGGTGTGTGTGTGGTGTGTGTGTGTGGTGGCGAGTGCCGGTGGGGTGGGGGTGGGGGGGGGTGGGGTGTGTGTTCATTACGTTCAGTTTTTGTCGTGCTAATGTGTGTTTAATAAGAGGAAGACGTGCCAAATATTAGCGAACTAGACGCTCCTTTTGTGTAATTAAACGTGTGTGTGTCGTGTGTGTGTGTGTGTGTGTGTGTGTGTGTGTGTGTGTGTGCTGTGCGTGCGTGCGTGCGTGCGTGCGTGCACGCGCTCGCGCGCGCGTTGTGTGTGTGTATGTGTGTGTGTGGTGTGTGTGTGTGTGTGTGTGTGTCTACGCGCGTGCGTGCATGCTTGTGTAGGATACGCGGTTTGAGTTGCGCACGTGCCCCCCGTGTCGTACCCCCACGTGCGTGCGTGCGTGCGTATGTGGGTCCCATGAGTGTGTGCTGTGTATGTGTGCGCGTGTGTGTGCCCCCCCTGTGTTGTGTGTCGTGTGTGGGTGGTGTGTGTCGGTTGATGTGCGCGCCGACGCGTGCGTACGTGCGTGCACTCGCATGTTATCCTTTGGTCTGCCGTAATGTAAGGATTTTTACTAAAGTTTCCGGAGTAAAACGAATCTGTTTCTTGATGCGGACTCTTAGACAACAAGTGATCAGAACAACCCGCTTCCTGTATTCTAATTTGCCATTTCACGTTCGCATAGTGTCTACAAAAAGGCAGGAGGGTTTGGAAATGATAACAATCCTAACCCATACATACCCTTGTGTTCTAACCACCCCTCCCCCCCTCCTCCAATCAACCCCCTTCTTCGCTCCCCGACCCCATTATCCTCTCCCCTTCCCCTTGTCTTTCGAGACTGTCTCACCAATTGTTACTCAGAGTTCAAGGTCGGACATTCCAACGGTCCAAAGTTGACTGTTAGTGCCAAATAATCACTTCTTAGTCTCCCCCCCCCCCCCCCACAACTTTTTTTACATTTCGCCACGACGACGTCCCATCTTCCAGTCCCCACTTCGAAGGCATTATTCACCCCCCCCCCCCCCCCCCACACCCCCCCACTCCCCGGGCCGCGCGCAGGGGGCGGCGGGGGGCGCCGACACCACCCCCCCCCACCTTCACGCCAGTAGTTTCTGGCTCCCCAATTACAGCCACACATGCGCTTCGTCCCAACCGAAGCACCCGGCGGCGCCGCAGCCTGTTTGAAGAGGAAAGCAAATGTCCCAAGTATCATGACCTGGCAACCCACCACAGGAGACACTGCACGGCTACCAAACTTACTACCTACGGTGGCGTGCCAGTGGTGCAGCCTCCTTATGGTCTCATACACGCAGGAGATACACAAGTAATAACCGCTTCTACTGACGACAATGGACCCCCTGCGCGACCGTTGCGGAGTGAGAGTTTAGTAAGCGTCTCTGTCCGGAGAGGACGCCACCCACATGTGTTCAACGCCACAGTCGCACGAAACAGGCCCCTGATACAGATGGCCTCGAGACAAACTCAGCAAAGGACACAGAACATGGGGGGAGCGAGAACGACCAAGGTGAGGTCACCATGACAACAACCGGGTGCGACAGGGTCACATATTTAGAAGGCGTGGGTTTTGTTTGAAATGCTGTTGGATAAGGAAGAGGATGAGGAATGCCACGGGTTTTCAACTTGGCTTTAGACTGCATGACAGGGCTGTGCTCTAACGATACCTTCTTAGATATTCTAGCAGTCAAGCAGCCTGAGAGATAGCAGACACCTGCTGTGTTGGTCAGAACATTTGAGCAATACTCACCAGAGATGCATTCGTTTAGTGAATGAATGAAACTCGAGTGTGTGTGGCTCCAGTCTTCCAGTTCAGCCCCTGCCCCCCTCTGACCAGCTCAACTCTGAGTAGAAATCGTGTGTGTGGTCACCGAGTCTTCCCAGTTGGCCCCTACACCAGCCTCCCAACATCTGAGTAGCAAATTCGTGCTGTTGGGTCCTCGAGTTTTCCCATGCCTTGGCCCCCCCTACCACCAGCTCAAATCTGGACCCATAAGCAAAATGCGTGTGTGTGCGTACACCATGAGTCCACTCGCACAGTACCCCGCCAGCCCACATATCAAGCTCAACACGCTCTCTGCGTAGCCGCCGGCGACGGAGGTGGAAAAATCCCAAGGGTAAAGGCTGAACCTGGCCTCGAAACACGGTAATCGAACTTCGCACCATAACAGCAGAATCCCCGAGCCAAGAGCGAGGCTCTTGCAGGTTACCTGTACTATGATCACAGCTTCAGTGCTTTTATTACTAGACAGTGACCAACCACTCCCGATAACAAGTGTAGATACTTATTCATACACAACACGACGAGGACTTTCTGCAGAAATACCGTGGAGCCAGACGGGACCGAGAGACCCGAGGAGCCCCGATTGAGAGCCCTCGGCACCGAGAGCGCGGCGAGCTTTCCCGAGATCGACCGCAGACCGAGACGACGAGACGAGACCGGACCGAGAGAGACGAGAGACGACCCGACGGAGTCACTGACAGACCCCCCCCAGACTTGAGAGAGGGAGAGATGACGAGATGACGAGAACCAGACGCCCCACGACGACGAGACGACCCCGCCCGCTCCCTCCCCCCCCCCCCCCCTCCCCCCCCCCCCCCCCCCCCCCCCCGACCGAGACCCGATCCCCGAGAGGATTTTGAGAGACTCCGACCCGAGAGAACGCACAACCCACACATTACACATTTCTACTCCTCCGATTTCTCTCTCCTTTCACACTGCTCCGCATTCTTCACGCTTCCTGTCTCTGTCTCCTGTCCCCGACTCCCCCCTCCCCCATTCCCCTCACTTCTCTTCTCCTCCACCTCCCCCTCTCGGCCCTTCCTGACCCCCCACTCCTCTCTCTCCCCCCCCCTTGATCCCAGATTCGCACGACAGCTCTCTCTGATCGTATCATCTGTGCCTCGGGGCGTGCTCTGCGTGTGTGTGTGTGTGTGGGTGTGTGTGCTCCGCTTGTGCTGTGCGTGCTGGGTGTTTCACGTGGAGTGACACGTGTGCGAGTACATCAGGTTCATCGTCCCACAGTGGGTATAGGTAGTGCTATGAATCTGTACCTATTGAAGGACTTCGAAGGAGAACCCGAGCGGACCCACGAGATGACCCCTCGCACCCCACTCCCCGAGCAGACTGAGAGAGCGAGCGACGCAGAGCCAGGAGAGAGACGAGCCCCCGAGACCGGACGGATCCGCTAGACCTTTGACGAGAGAGAGCTATCTCCGATTGCCAGGTGTGGGTTGGCGGGATAGGTCAAACCCCCCGCGACCATTTATGGACTTAAGAGGAGACGAAAGCTGGGATGACGTTAAAAGAACAGACCGGCAGGTCAAAATTACGACTGCCCAACAAACCGAGGGGGAGGAAGTCCAGTGTCGCCCTTTTGAAACTATTCTCACCCAGATAGACCGATTGTGGTCCTGTTTTCCTCTCGCCCTCCGCCCCTTTCCCTACTTTGCCCCGTGATAAAAGTACGACGAGAACCACAGAGCGCCGGAATGCTTTTCTCAAAGTGGAGGACAGTACACAAACAAAACCAGAACATTACCCATCAAACCTAACTTCAAGTGGATTACGTTTGGGGCCCGGGTCCTAATCCATCGGATCGGATTCTGAGAAGAAAGAGCAAGAAGAGAGGTCGTACTTTGTAACATTCTGAAAAAAACAGCTCTACTATCTCTGTGTAAACAAAGGCAAACTTTTGAACACGTGCCTTCCTCAGACAAGATAGTCTGCATGGACACAAGGAAAATTCAGTGGACTATGCAAAGGGCATACAATTCTATACTGTATGACGTAGAGAAGTTCAGCTGACTGTGAAAAGGCAAAACGACACAGTACTACATGACACAGGGAAATTCAGCTGACTGTGAAAAGGCGATACGATACAGTACTACATGACACAGGGAAATTCAGTTGACTATGCAAAGACAAAGCAATAAAGTACTGCATGACACAGGGAAATTCAGCTGACTGTGAAAAGGCAATACGATGCAGTAGTACATGAAACAGGCAAATTCAGCTGACTATGAAAAGGCAATACAACACAACACTGCATGACACAGGGAAATTGAGTGACTGTAAAAAAGGCAATACGATACAGTATTGCATGACACAGGGAAATTCAGCTGACTGTGAAAAGGCAATACGATACAGTACGGCATGACACAGGCAATTTCAGCTGACTGTGAAAAGGCAGTACGACACAATACTGCATGACACAGGAAAATTCAGCTGACTGTGAAAAGGCAATACGACACAATACTGATGACACAGGCAAATTCAGCTGACTGTGAAAAGGGCAATACGATACAGTATTGCATGACACAGGCAAATTCAGCTGACTGTGAAAAGGCAATACGATACAGTACTGCATGACACAGGGAAATTCAGCTGACTGTGAAAAGGCAATACGACACAGAACAGTACATGCATGCTATGCAATATACCGAGCAGTACAATTTGATGTAATAAAAATTCAATCGTTGCAATGCGACACCACACAAAGCAAAGTCTACACTACACTACACTACACTACACTACACTACACTACTACACTACACTACACTACACTACACTACGGTTTCAGTTTTATCTACACTACGGTTTCAGTTTTATCAAGGAGGTGTAATTGCGTGTGAACTAGTCCATATACGCTACACTACATCCGCTATGTTTTGAGACCACACTGCGCGTGATTTAAAGCTGATGGATAAATAAATTAATGAATCTGATGGATAAATAACAAATTAATGAATAACATGGGAGAATTAAAGAAGACGGTCTCGTGGCTACGACCTGACAGATGTCTGACCTACGCATTAGCCCAACGCACTAGTCAGACCTTGAGTACCCACTGACCTTAAACTGGGCGCAAAACATATTTGCGCCCGATTTGAGATCCATTTTATCATCCATCCTGCGCCCAATTTGAGGAGATCAGAGACTGTTCGTTGTTCGATTTCGTTGCCTTGTCGTCTTGTCTTGCCTGAGAAAGATCAAAGAGGTTTCAAAAATAAAAGGATCATGCTTTTTCTTGTAATTAATATTTTGTTCGTCTCTTTCGTTCGACGGAACAGTGACTTTTTCTTTTAAGATAGAGACGACAGTTTCAGTAGTGTATGATAGATGAGAATCTGTAGGAGCCGTGTGTAACAGATCAGATGCTGATGATGACGATGACGACGATGTTGATGATGACGACATTTTAATGATCACCATGATGACGACGAAGTGAAGCAATAGCAAGGCTGAAAAGGGTTGTCTGCTTGTCTTCCATCTTGGTGAACTGGACTTCCTGATGTTTGTTTAAAAGTACAATCAAAACAAAACAGGCGTGTATTCTTCAATAACAATGAAAATAAAGAATGAATGAAGCGAATAAAGCGATTCGCCAGTTACGAACACCAAGAAGACAACTTCTCCCCTAACACCCTCCCTCTCCTTTGCACTCCCACTCCCCTTCGCAAACCGCTTGCCCCCATGCCACACACACACACACACACACACACTTCCACCACTAGCCGCTCCTCTCTTTACGCCTTCAAACCTTCAGTGAGTACCTGACATCAATACATTTTTTGACCGCGAGCTGACCTGAGAAAAACCTTGACCTTACTTATGCACGCGAGGAACGGGGGATTGAGAGGAGGAGGAAAGGGCGAGGGAGATGATAAAGAGGGGTGGGTGGGAGATGATGGGGCGAGAGAGGGGGGGGGGGGGGGAGAGGGAGAGAAGAGGGGGTGGGGTGGGGTGGGGAGGGGGGGGGGGGGGGGGGGGCTGTCAAATCAATGTGGACACCAGCTGCCATCCGTGACGGTCAGTCTGACACTGACCGCTGTCGTTCAGCTTTCCTTAGTTCCACTACTGCCTTATATTGCAGTGAACATTCAGTCATCGCAACACATTTTTGCTCCATAAATTTCGGGAGGGAGCGGGTGGGATAGGTTGGGGTGTGGAGTGGGATTGGGGTTTGGGGTGGGATGGTAGGAGAGAAACACATC
>JADBJO010000905.1:307475-314975 GCA_016801955.1 Conus betulinus | reverse complement strand
ACTTCTTTACTGACGTCTGTAAGAACTCTTGTTAGGATAATTGTTTTCAGTGTGACCTCTTCCTCTTGGGCATGATTTGTAACGTCACTAACCCAGTGACTAAGGCCATCGTGCCAAAGTCATTAAAATGTTTGATTTCGAGTTCGAGTTCGAGTTTGAGTTCTCTCTCTCTCTCTCTCTCTCTCTCTCTCTTCTCTCTCTCTCTCTCTCTCTCCTCTCTCTCTCTCTGTGAACTGCTATCTTGATGGGTGCATATCTAAGCGTGCTTTTGTTGTCAAGCCTTCAACAGATGTGTGTGTGTGTGTGTGTGTGTGTGTGTGTGTGTGTGTGTGTGTGTGTGTGTGTGTGTGTGTGTGTGTGTGTGTGTGTGTGTGTGTGTGTGTGTGTGTGTGTGTGTGTGTGTGTGTGTGCGCGTGCGTGCGTGCGCGCGCGCGCGCGCGCCCGCGCCCGCTCGCGCGTGTGTGAATCATGTACTCTGTAAATCTGTGTGCTTTTCAATTTTCAACCAATCCCCAATTGCATAATGAAACTGAGCGCGAGCAAATATTTGAAGAACGGGCTCTGCCTAAAATTTAATCCTCTAGTTTTGAGTTCTCTCTCTCTCTCTCTCTCTCTCTCTCTCTCTCTCTCTCTCTCTCTCTCTCTCCTCTCTCTCTCTCTCTCTCCCTCTCTCTCTCTCTCTCTCTCTCTCTCTCTCTCTCTCTCTCTCTCTCTCTCGCTTGTATCTGAGTATATCTCTATAACTCTGTCACACTGTCTAGGTGTCTGTTTTGTCTAAAACTCTCTGTCGGTTTGTCTGTCTGTCTCTCGGTTTGTCTGTCTGTCTGCTTGTCTGTCTGCGTGCCTGTCTATCTGTCTGTCTATCTATCTATCCATCTGTCTGTTTGTCGGTCTATCTATCTGTCTGTCTGTGTGTCTGTCTGTCTCTGTCTCTTTCTTTTTTTTGTTTTTAAATCAGAACCAAAACCTTGCTACTATCAGGACACGGAGGGCAAGGATAGGGAAGAGAGTAGATGGGCGATCTAGGCTGGAGGGGAGAGGGACTGAGGGAGGAGGTAGGTGAGCCTTACTCGCCCAGTAGTTAATCTCCCAGTGCCCCCAATTCCGCTCCACGTGGGTAATTAGCAGCCCCCCTTGTCCTATCTAGCTTGTGATAATTTCATTGGCGGAAGTTTCGCATGTCGTTCTCCTGACACGGAATGTTTATTATGCCATGTTGGTTCCTACCTGAACACACACACACACACACACACACACACACACACACACACACACACAACGCGCGCGCGCGCGCGCGCGCGCACGAAGCACGCACACAAACACATACACGCACGCACGCATGCACGCACACACGCACGCATGCACGCTCACACGCACGCATTTATGCCCACGCATTCGGACGCACGCATTCACGCACGCACGCACGATCGCACGTGCGCGCGCGCACACACACACACGCACAAACGCGCGCGCGTGCACACACACACACACACACACACACACACACACACACACACACGCATGTACGCACGTACGCACGCACGCACGCACGCACGCACGCACACACACACACACACACACACACACACACACACACACACACATACAGGGCATACGTATGGATTCTCAAAATAGTGTCGGTGGTTTCGTTTTTGGTTGTTTTTTATGTTATTGTGTCAAACTATAGAGTACGGTTTTTTTTCTTTTTTTTTTTTTTTTAAAATCCACGGTCTCTCTATCTGTCTTTGTCTTTTTGTCTCTGTCTCGCTCCGTCTCTGTCTGTCTGTCTGTCTGTCCTCTGTCTGTCTATCTGCCCATCTGCCTATCTGTCTGTCTGCTTGCCTATCTGTCTCTCTGTCCGTCACGTCTGCCTGTGTGTCCGGCTGTCTTCCTCCCTCTCTCTCTCTCTCTTCTGTCTGATCACTCACTCTCTGTCTATGTATGTCTGTCTGTCCGTCCTTCAGTGAGAGAGAGAGAGAGAGAGAGAGAGAGAGAGAGAGAGAGAGAGAGAGAGAGAGAGAGAGAGAGAGAGAGATTCGTCAAACTTCTACTACTTACAGATAACAACAAGATAAATCTAATGTACTGACCAGGCGCATCGCTGTCTTTGGGGACATAGTTTTTTTTCATCTGCATTACTCCTTTTTTTTTTTTTTTCTTTTTTTTTTTTTTTTTTTTAATTTTACTTGAGGTATAGTGACATACAAAGAATAGGTTTACTAGTCCTTTTCTGATGTCAAGGACAGAAGTTGTTGACCAGTCAGCCAGTCAGCCAATCAGCAGTCCTGTGGCGCATCCATCAATTAAGCGTTGAAACGATCACCCCCCCCCCCCCCCCCCCCCCAGACCTTCCCAGACACCCCCCAACCCCCCCCCCCCCTCCCGACTTCCCACATGCACCACCCTTCTGCGCCCTCCCCTCGCCCCCCTTCCCCCTCACCCCCCCCCCCCCCCCCCCCCCCCTCCGAAATCCTTACAGATCAGGGCTACTTACAGGCGACATTTCCCCCCTCGATATATGATATAAAAAAAGACCAAAATCTCCCATCCTTTTGAACTTTCTCACCTTTCTCAAGCAGGGTCGACAGTTGAAGATCAGATTGATGAGTGGTACCTATGTATGTGACTAAGCTGTGATCACTGGTGAAGGGAGTTAAGCCAGGGCGTGCCTTACGGCTTGCTGCTGTAGCTGTGTGCTGATGAGGATAGATGGATCACATAGCGACAGGTGCGTGTTTGACAAGTGTGATCAGCCGGCCGTCTCCTTCGTCCGAGTTGACGGATGTGGGTCACTGTTGTTGTTAGGTTAGGTTGGCTGGTTTTTTTTTTTTTTTTTTTTTTTTTTTTTTTTTTGTCTTAAATCAGGTTGTTTTCAGTTGATGACCAAAAGGTTGAGAGTGCGGTATTAGCAAGGGAAGAAAACGGATTAAGCCTGTCTCTGAAGTCGTGAGAGTTTAGGTCCTTTGATATTTGTTCCTTTCCTTTCCTTTTCGTTTTTTTTTTTTTTTTTTTTTTCATTTCATTCTTTTTTCTTTTTTTTTTCTCTTCCGTCCCCCCCCCCCCCCCCCCCCCCCCCCATTCCTTTGATATTTGTTCCTTTCCTTTCCTTTTTCGTTTTTTTTTTTCACTTTCACTTTCATTCTTTTCTTTTTTTTTTTCTGTTCCCTCCCCCCCCCCCCCCCCCCCCCCCATTTTTTTATACGCAGCTTTTGCAACTGTCCTCGTATATGTGTGTGTATGTGCTTGCGTGTAAGTAGGTGGAGGGAAGGAGGAGGAAGAGGGGACGCGAATCATTATATTTCTGCAATTAGGTTATCAAAAAAAAAAAAAAAAAAAAAAAAAAAGAGGCTTCAAATCCATCAGTTAAGTTATCTACTATCTCTTTGGTGTGTGTGTGTGTGGGGGGGGGGGGGGGGGGGGGGCATGCAGAGCTGAATCAGTTGTATGCAGAGGTCCAAAGTGGAGTATGGGCGTCTTCCCTCTGTGGGGGTATACCGGAAAATGAGACCCAGCAATGCCACCCCACCACCCCGCTCCCCTCGTCCTACCCTGGGATATACAACATGAAGGTCTGGACTTTGTTTACCCTCTACCCTATCGCTTATGACTGAGGACAGACCGTTTTTGGAGATTCCTGATTGTCCAATGGTCGTCAAGACGCCGCCCAGGAGCCATTAAATGGGACGATAGTCGACAAAAAATAAGTAATGCTTAACTCTTGTTCCTATGGTGCTCCGATACCACAGACAAAAAATTGTTATTTACTTTTTTTTACCTTTCCCTACCTCATTTAAGATTTCCTTTTAGCGACAATATTCTTTTTTTTTTTTTTTTTAAGTAGCGATAAATCATAATCAGAGCTGAAAACTGCAGTTCTTCGGTCTAAGATGCAGCGCCTCTCCCTAGTATTAATGGACCAACAACTGATGTTCTGACTATTCAAGAAACACCGACACGACATAAATGGTTGGTCGGCGTCTGTCTTTTTAGCGAAGTCCGCACTTTTCTGAGCAAGAGAAGAAAAAAACGTTTTTATTTTTGAATGGGAAATGTTCTAGCTTATTTATGTTTTGCTTTTTTTATGTTGTATTTTTCTAGGAACGGCATTTGTGGCTCTTAAACAGCATTAAAACTCCGCCTCTCTTTACAGATTTGTCGTTTTAATGTTCCACTCACAATGTATTGAAAAGTTTACAGAATTATGATATTTAGCTGAACAATTGTATCTACACAAGCGTACGTACAGCTTAAATCCTCACTCTTTTTTTCGGGGCAAGCAATTTTTTTTTTCAACTTGTGCGATTCTTTTGCTTCTTCTTTTTCTTCTTCTTCTTCTTCTTCGTCTTTCTTCTTCTTCTTCTTCTTCTTCTATAATTATTGTTATTATTATTATTTATGCAATGATTATTGATAATACAAATATAGTGCCTGTTCTTGTTTAGAGACCAAGTGGAAAGCACTTTACAATCCACGCTTTCGTTTACACAGCGTGCTGCCTACTGCGTCATTCAGTCTGATGTCGGTCTTTAAGTTTCTCACGACGATGCATGCAGTATAATGTACACTTTTCATCCATACCAACGCGTGCACGGCCAACTAGGCCTTCTCCTCTCGAAAGTTGATAGTGGGATTTTTATGTGGGTGTAAGATTCTATGCGTATATTTACACACGAAACACTCTGTTGATAATTCCATTCGAAAGACTTTTCGAAAAATTGATTCAGAATCAATGTCAACTCCGGGGAAAAAAAATTCTGCACCAAAACGGCCCTGCCGAGATTCAAACCCGCAGTCACCAGGATCATGAGTCGAGCGCTCTACCAACTGAACTATTACGCCCCCCCCCCCCCCCCCCCCCCCCCCCACTTCGCTCCCCTATCCCGCTCCCTACTGCTTAGTCACTGGCCATGGGTACAATCATCGTGATCATCGTAACGACTTTATAAGAGTTCAGTTCAGTCAAATACGATTTCCGCTGACATATCTCAACTTCATTCACGCGAAATTTCATAGCTGTAGATTATGTGTGCTAATTGCCTACATTCTTTACCTTCACCAAAGGAAAAAAAATAAAGATAATTAACTGAAAACTTGCGTCTCTTTATTTTTCGCCAGACAGATAAAAATCAAAATCGTCTTGAAAAAGACCGCAGCCCATTTCTCATTATTTAAGTTGAAAGGTTTTCAGCTCGGTCTACCATCTGGTTAACATGTTTTGCATTCCATAGAGTTGTATCATAGTTCATTATGCTGTCTTGTGCGTGCCCACTCCGTATGTAAGCAGTTCCTAGGGTAGCGCAGGATTGCTCCTAGCTGGTTAGTTCAGCTGTTGAGGACAGTACTTCCCCTGGTTCCAGCCGCACCTTCGGGTGTACCTTACTTTCTTGCCTGCACTTTGGCTGACTCTTTGGGAAAGGCCCAGTGATGGCGGGGAAAGACCCACTGACCACAGGGAAAGTCCTGTTGACAGCGTGATAGACCGTAATCCAGGAGTCTTTTGAGAGAGCACGTAAGGACTCGTGGGGAAAGCTTGGTCGTGTCTAGAGTTGTACTGTCTTCGTCTGTCAGTGGAACAGCAACGAGTGAGGCTGCGGGATGCACAGGGCAGTAGCTTAACGGTCGTGGCTTTTGCCATGGGCTCTGCAGTCATAAATATGTGCTGTTACAGCCATGACCACGCTCCCGTGGAGATTCAGCCAGTGGTCATTACACAATGGCATTTGCCAGGGAGCAGTTACGTCCCTTGACGTCTTAATGGAATGCCCTGTGCGTGCCTGCACCCTATGTGAACACAGTGCAGGCTTCCCAGGGTGATAGAGGATTGCTCCCAGCTGGTCGGTTCGACAGTTGAGGACAGTACTTCTCTGGGTCCCGCCCGCACCTGGGGGGGGGGGGGGGGGGGTATCTTTTTTCTATAACTATCTGGGTAACATGTTTTTCCATTGCTTTACGTCGCATTATATGTTTAGTATGCTGTGTTGTCATGAAGTATCACGTGTTTGTTTTCATTGCACTGTATTACTTTACATTGTATCGTTTTTTTTTTTTCGTCTGTTTGTTTGATGTATATATTGTATAGGATAGTATTGTTTTAGATTCTTTTCCTTGTATTACAACGGATTTTGTTCTATCTTTGGCAACTCGCTTACAATCAGTGGGAAACAAAAACGGAAGAAAAAAAAAAATGGAGGAAAAGAAGAGCAGGAGCAGAAAGGAGAGAAGGATGAAGAAGACGAGGAAAAAGTGGAGGAAACAGGAAGACGAGGAGGAGAACAGGGGGAGGAGGTAGAAAAACAAAGAAGGCAAGAGAGAGAGAAAGAAAAGAAAGAAAGAAAAAAAGAAAAGGAAAGAAGAAAAAAGAAAGAAAAAAGAAGAAGGAAAAAGAAAGGGAGAATGAAGAAAAATAAAGAAAGAAGTTAAGCGGCGAAGGAAGAAAAATAGAAGAGTTGGAAAAAGAAGTAAATACAGAAAGAAATTAAGCGGAGAATGAAGAAATAGAAGTTGGAAAAAGAGACGGAGGTGCAGGAGAAAAAGAAGCGAGGAGAAGACATGAGAATAAAAAAAGAACAGATATAATAAGAAAACGAAGAATGAATAAATTTGAGAGAGAGAGAGAGAGAGAGAGAGAGAGAGAGAGAGAGAGAGAGAGAGAGAGAGAGAGAGAGAGAGAGAGCGGATGCACGGAAAAGGCCATAAACCCATTTAGAATATGCGGAATAAAGCAATCAGAAAGTGTAACAAACTAATGGGACTTGTGTATTATATTGTACAAGAAACGTGCTTTCAAATATCAAAGTCTTTTTTATCTTGAAAGATTCCTAAATGTATCATGCAAAGTTTCAATGAATTTCATTTGTCTGCATCAGCGATAATTTTTTTTGCAATCACACGGCAAATTACGTTTAATTCTTTTAACATTGGAAGACATCAATAAACAGAACCAAAAATACACGTGATAACAAATGGTGTGAGAGAGAGAGAGAGAGAGAGAGAGAGAGAGAGAGAGAGGAGAGAGAGAGAGACAGACAGACAGACAGACAGACAGACTGAGAGATAGACAGACAGACAGACAGACAGACAGACAGATAGATGTTGGAAGGGTGATTGTGTGGGAGAAGAGGGTGTGTATGTGTGCGACGAATTGGACGTCCTACATACACACATGTAGCAACAATGAAGCTTTAGACTCTACTTTCCCTCCCCCGATTTTTCATTCATTCATTCATTTCATTCATTCATTCATTCATTCATTCATTCATTCATTCATTCATTCATTCATTCATTCATTCATTCAACCCCCGCACATATGTAGCAACAAAAAAAACTTTAGATCATATCCACTGTCCCAGACCCCGATTTGATTTTTTATAAAGTAATTAATTAATTGATTGGTTAATTTATCATCGTAACAGAGACTTCATTCATTCATTCATTCATTTCATTCATTCATTTCATTCATTCATTTTCGTAACATAGACTTCAGTCATTTTTTCATTCATT
>JADBJO010000905.1:297475-302475 GCA_016801955.1 Conus betulinus | reverse complement strand
GTGTCCACCATTTCTAAACACAATAATATTAGTTTTATCTAAATTAACAGTTAATCCTAAACGATCTGTTTCTTCTTTTAGTGACTTTAATTGGTTTTGGAGACCTATAACTGTTTGAGACATTAGAATAACATCGTCAGCAAATAGAAGCAAAAATATCTCAACAGCTCCTGAGATTAATTGAATACCGTGCTTTCCTTTTTTTGATATTTCAATTGCTAACTCATTAAAAAAAATGAAAACAATTGTGGGCTCAAAAGGCAGCCTTGTTTTACACCCTTTGGACAGTCAAAATAATTGGAATATTCACTCTTTGCACGCACACATGCCAGCACAGAATTATACATACCACGAATAGCCAAATAAAAGTTTTCCATTCACTCCACTTTTACGCAACACGTTCCAAAGATTATTACGATTCACAGAGTCGAAAGCCTTCCTGAAGTCAACAAAGGCTACATAGAGTTTAGAAACTGCTCAATAAATATTTCTGTACAAGTGAATATAGTGTATAAATGTGGTCAATAGTATTATAATTTGCTCTGAAACCTGCTTGTTCTTCTAATATTTTCCTTCATTTTCAGCCCATTTTGATAATCTTTTGTTCAAGATATGAGTATACACTTTACTAATGGTACTAGTGAGTGCTATACCACGATAATTATCTGGATTACTGGAATCACCTTTTTTTGTAAATTGGAATAATAATATAGATTTAGCCCATTCTAAAGGAAAATTGCCGTGTTCAAAAAAGCTCATTAAATAAGCGAACAAGAGAAAGTCAATTATGATAGAATTTGCTGCTTCTTTTAACATTTCTCCAACAATTCTGTCGGGTCCAGCACTTTTCCCTGTCCTTAAATGTCTAATACCATCCATTACTTCTTCTCTAGAAATGGGTGTTATTGAACAATGGCACAGATTCATCCTCATCATCCAGTGAAATGTCTTCTTCCAGAGGTACAGTATTATCTGAATCATTGAAAACATGAAAAAAGTGATCATACCATTGTTGGATGGAGATTTCATTATAGATTAAGCTTTTCTATTAACAGATCTTATTACTGACCAAAATGTTTTAGAATCGGTTATGGATTCTCTTAATTTCTTTAATCTATTTTCCTCAAATTCTAATTGCTTAGTTTCTCTCAGTTTGATGTATTCTTTTCGTGACACTGCATATTCTACTCTTTTTACTTTTTTATCACTAGCTGTTTTACATCTCTGAAATCTTTTTAGCAGCCTTTTTAGCTTCTGTTTTCTTTCTCTCACATTCATCATCAAACCAGTCGTTACTTTTTTTCGACCTTGACCTACCGTGCGGACCATACATGCAGCAGCTCCATATAAAGCATTAACAAAAAGGTTTAAACTATCATTTATATCAATATCCATTTGCAGGAGGGCTAACTGTAAACAACTTTGGAACTCATCACTTTCAAGTTCGTCTTTATATTTATGGACATTTTCATTCGACCAAACAATTTTTTTCTTCACCTGGTTGTTTAACCTGGTTACTTTCCAAATTCCGGTGAACGTTATTCCATACAACTTCGATTGGTAAGTGCCACGAATAAACACAGTCACCAACATGCAAATCAAATTTCAGTAATAGATCAACATGAATCAAAAAGTAATCAACCACACTACATCCATTAGGGGATACAAAAGTGTAATTACCCTCTTTATCTCCATCACAAAACCCATTTAAGATTTTCATATCAAACAAAAAAAACAAAAATCAGTAACGTTTTCCCAAAGCTATTTACAACCGTATCTTTTGAGTGACGTAAAAAAACGTCATCCATTTCATACAAATCAAAATCATAAATAGTCATATCTTCATGCTCAGATTGCATCTGACCTGTTCGAGCGTTCATATCACCAGTTACAATAAAGTATACATCATCTTTATCAAACTTTTCCAATAAAGCCTCTTCTAATAGAAGTACGCCATCTTTGATAATCTTTTCATTATATAGAGGACCTCCTTCTGGAACAATATAACAACCAACAAAAATGATATCTTTATTCACACCAAAACAGATTTATCTATTCTTATAACAATTGTATTGTCACAATTTATCTGAATCTCTTTTACATATTTTTCCAGACATTTTCTTACTAAAAGGAGAATACCTCCTGAGTTTCTTCCATGAAATGAAAACTTTCTAGCTGAAACATGAAATTTCATATAATCATTGAAGATGCTTTTATAGTCAAAAGACGAATCTAAAAGGGTTTCTGTAAGGCAAACAAAATCAAATTTGTTAACATAATTTACAAAAGAAACATCACTTAGTTTTGGAAACAAATTTTCAACATTATAACTTAAGAAAGTCCATTGTTGTGGATGGTCTAACCTGTCCTATTTGCTTTTTACAGAGTTTGAACGCAAGGTTCTAATACCACCCGTACCCCTTTCCCCATATAGAGACTTGCGGACTTGTTAGACAGGTACGCTCGCATGCCACTCTGTCTGTTGGACACAACTCCGCCACGCGCTGTGTGTTCGTCGTTACCGTGACGTCGATCCGTGGAGACACGGGGGGAATCCCCGCGACTGGCCGCTGATCCAATTCGCTGACCTCCACCTCTGTCACGAGCCGCTCTGCAACCCCCATCCTTACCACCATTACCACTCCGTTGCCGATCGGGTGTAGCACGAACTGGGGGTGAGGGAGCGGAGGAAGATGTAAACGTACCACCCTCACTGTCATCCCCCCTCAATGCGTTAACAGGACGAGATGCCTGTTGATTGGCTGAAACAGACAGAGACCCACCCTCCCCACTCTCCCCAGATTGAAATTGAGGAGCAGAAGGTGTAACTGTGTGTGTGTTTGTCTTATTATTTTCTCGGCCACCCTCTACTACTTCCGCGTAAGTGCGTGGGTCAGGCAATCGTGGACCAATCACAAATTGTCCCCTGCGGAAAAATGCTCTTTTACCTTCTTGACGTGCTTTAGCCTTTATTTTCATCTGTTGGCTTGTTAGGTCGTTAGCCACTCCTACCCCTTGTTGCTGTAATTTCTCTCTGACCTCTCTATCGCCAATTATGCGCATCTTGTCTTTCCATCTGTTAAATTTCACGATCATTGGTCGTGGTTGGTCATCTCGACTGTTTCCAGTTCTGTGTGCACGTCCGATGTCGTTGTCAGTCCATTGTTTTTGTCCGTCAATGCTATTCAACACATCAACTACTGCACGCGCACATGTGTCAAATGATTCGCTGGGGCCCTGTTGGGGAATACCAAAAAATCTTAAGTTATCTCTTCGAGAAAAACTTTCTAGTTTTTCTGTGTCAGCCTTCAGTTTTGTCCAGTTCTTGTCTCATGCTGTCAATTGTTTCAGAACATTGTAGTATTTCTTCCTTTCTTTCATCTGACACAGCAAACAGGTCATGTATGTCATATGTTATGTCTTTCACTGTGTCAGTCAGATGTTTTTGTTCAGTCTCCAGTCTGTCACAGCGTTTGTTTATTTCCTCACACTGTTGTTTCACTTGGCCCAACTCCTGTTTTATTTCAGACATATCATTTCTGAGCACTGTGGTTTGTTCACGCAACTGGGTTTGCATTGCTTGCATTATTGCTTCAACAAGCTTGTCTTGTTCTGTCAGTGCGTATGAGTTCTTTTCGACTTCATCTTTCGTTTGTGTTCTTCTTCAGTATTGGGGCCAGGGTTGGTCTCAATGTCTCCACTGAGAAGCAGCCTACGCAGCGAGAACACGATACGCACTGCACAGAAAGCAGACAGCAGCACTTGCACGTGCATGTCAAGTTGACACATGTATGTGTTGACACATTGCCCTTCATCCACACATTCGGTTCCAGTCCCCCTTTTGCCCATTGAAATAGTACATTGTACTGTTGAATGACACAGATTCTGTTACATTTTGAATGAAACTGGCAATCACTCCGTACACCATGAAGATCAAACCAAAACCGACGACAACATCAATGGAAGAAAATGTGTGTGTTTGTAGCTGTCTCCGAACTCACCTTCACAAAGTCACCTGACCTGTTTTGTTTACATTTTGTTCTCACATTTCTTTTTCCATAGAAAACGCCGATAACGGCCCTCCAAGTGTTCAAGTCCACCATTTTCTATCACATTTACAGTCACTTGGTACTTACGATGTATACCAAAAAGTATAGGTAACAAACAGTCCAGAATTCCAGTTGAACAAAGCAAATATTCCTGCAGCACTCAACACTAACTTCCTGCCAGCCGCCATTACCGGTCGCGCCCCCGAGAGAGAGAGAGAGAGAGAGAGAGAGAGAGAGAGAGATTACATGAGTTTTCGTATTTTTGGTAGTTTTCAAAGGTGATTATGGTATGGAGATATTCTTGGCATTCCCGGCAAACCAGACATAGGGAGCAGGAATGATAGACTGTTTCTTCTCTTTTTTTTTTCTTTCTTTTTTTTTTTTCCCCCTTTCTGTTTTCACGTTCGAAAAAAAAAAGACAAAACAAAACAAACAAACAAACAAACAAAGCGCGGTTCTCTCTCTCTCTCTCTCTCTCTCTCTCTCTCTCTCTCTCTCTCTCTCTCTCTCTCTCGTGTGTGTGTGTGTGTGTGTGTGTGTTGTGATGCTTTACCTGCCAAGTCGACCCCTGACGCCCTACGAGGGATTTCAAAAACAAATTTAAAGCCGACGTGTCATTTTAAGACAATAGAAATGAATACTATCTCAGACGTAAAACATTGATAACATTTCTTATCATCCTAAGCCCATCATCGTGAGTAGACCTCCCAGAGCTTCAGTCAATTATGAGAAGTTTAATTCATACGCAGCAACACACACGCAGACACACACACAGACACACAGACACACACACACACATACACACACACTGATAATAATAATAATAATAATAAAAGAAGAAGAAGAAGAAGAAAGAAGAAGAAAGAAGAAGAAAAGAGAAGAAGAAGAAGAAGAAGAAGAAGAGAAGAAGAGAGGAGGAGGAGGAGGAGAAGAAGAAGAAGAAGAAGAAGA
>JADBJO010000905.1:282475-289975 GCA_016801955.1 Conus betulinus | reverse complement strand
CCACTGAGCCAGTAACAAACTCAACTCCGGACAGGAGCCGGTCGGGGCAGAAAAAAATCCCACGAATAAATGGCTCGGATGAGAACCGAACCCACATCCTCTCAGCCGCGAGTCCGCGACACCAACCTCTTCGCCACAGCGGCTGTAAATGTAAATGCCTTAATCGACGATGTAAGTCGTCCGCAATCCATGCAGTTTGCGCAAGCTGTACGGTGTGTGTAATCTGTTGATTCCTATTCTGGTGATGCTTATCGTGCCAGATAAACACATACTTGTCAAAGATTCCTTAAAAGCTTATACCTTAGCCAAAGATGCGGGCCACCTGCCACCCATATTCAATGGGCTGCTGTATCCGATTCCTGTCCTTTAATCAAAGACAACCCAGATCATCGGAAGAATACAGTTTGAATGACGCAACTGATTGTTTGTCTTTTACCTTTGATGCACATATACTATATTCGGCGGGACAGCTAACTGGATTTTTTTTTGACAAATTTCGAAAATTTCATTTCAACGTTTACAAGAGATATAATGATTTTTTTTTTTATTGTGTCTTGGGGTCGTTGGAGAGCCAGGATGCCTGGTAGAGGATTGACCTCTGTGGTTACAGCTGTGAAAGAGCCCTCTACGGGCGATTAACCCATAGTTAAACTGGAAGTAAAACCGATTACCAATGCAAACGCACACAGAAGGCAACTGGGAATTAAAAACAAAAGTAACGCGATCGGAAGCGAACAATAGAAAATCATGCTTAGTCAACTTTTTTTTTTTTTTTTTTTACATATTCAGCCAGTTTAGACAATGTCAAAAAGAAAAAGACCAGAAAAAAAAACTACAGATGTAAACCACATAATTCAAGCTAACATTTTTATAATCCTTGATCTTCCGCTTGAGAAATTCTCTCTCTCTCTCTCTCTCTCTCTCTCTCTCTCTCTCTCTCTGTCACACACACACACACACACACACACACACACACACACACACACACCACACACACACACACACACACACACACACACACACACACGTACACAATGAATATGAAGCACATCCATAATGAAATGAAAACCAATCATTCTAATGATTTAAAAAATAATCAAAGACAAAATAATAATGTATGTTGTTCATAAAAAAAATTACACAAACAAGTGAATCTGCTCTCTGTCTGTCTCTCTCTCTCTCTCTCTCATCTCTCTCTCCTCTCTCTCTCTCTCTCTCTCTCTCTCTCTCTCTCTCTCTCTCTCTCTCTCTCTCTCGTTTTCGTTGTCGTCGTCGTCGTCGTCGTCGTTGTTGTTGTTGTTGTTCTTCTTCTTCTTCTTCTTCTTCTTCTCCTCCCTCCTCCTCCTCCTCCTCCCTTCCTCTTTTTCTTCTTCTTCTTCTTCCCTCACACGCACAAGCCTGTGCCCACCTGCACACACCTGCTTTCATACAAGCACATACATACACTGACCAACTCCGGCACTCAGACCCCATACGCATGAACCACCACGAACGAACAGAATACCAACGTTTTTTTTTTATTCAAAGCAAAGAAGCATAATTAACACACCAAAATACGCGCGCACACATACACATACACACCCAAGCGCACACACAAGCGCGCGCGCGTACTCACGCACATACACACACACATACGGGCGCGCGTGCCCGCGCGCACACACACAAACGTACGCACTTACATAAATACACAAATACACGCATCTCAATACGAACACACCCATACCCTCACATACACTCAAACTTACACACTCACACACAGACATACACACGCCCACACACACGCGCACACACACGCGCGCGCGCGCGCGCACACACACACACACACACACACGCGCGCGCGCGCGCGCACCTGCACGCGCGCGCACACACACACACACACACACACACACACACACACACATACTCGAGCACTCGTACACACATGTATTCACTCTCATAAACACACGCATACACGCACACATACGCGCGCACGCACATACACATCCACGCCCATTCAGGATACGCTTCGGTGCTCGCACCCCGATCCGTCGGAGTGCAACAGCAGGGCCCAGAAATCCACCAGTCGGACATTGACACACAAGTTTGGAGCAAGCTATAGACAAAAAGTATTTCGGAAGGGTGTGTTCCATCAAACGGATGATGTGAGTGTGCTGCTGTGTGAATCAGACGACATCGTTCAAGAACATTCCTGCGATCCGTGTTCGGAAGAGGATCGCTTTTTCTGGTTTAACAAGCAGGAAGAAAGACGCATGTCATAAGAGGAATGTCTTAAATTGTCCTGCATTTGGAAAGGAAGACGCATCGGCAACAAGAAGCATGCAGAGACCCAAGCATGTGCTCTATGGCGGCTGCACGCTGTCCACGGACTGATCCAGTTTTACCTGGGGTGACCGTCGTCTACAGAACTGACAGTGAATACCAGTGACATTTTCTCGTTCATGATTTCGTCACGTAAAGTAAAGAAAAAGGATATTACTGTGGTTTCCATGTTAATAAAATCGAAATTGAGCCGCGTTTTGTTGTTGTACATCCCGCCGATTTGCTCAATGGGCTTTTACAGCCTAACAGCATTAAACTTCGTTCATAAACGTTCCAACACTTTTCTCGCTAATGCTTTACGATATTAAACAGGTTGATACAAAAGGTGCCACATTAGCTCTATATGCAGATGATATTGCTCTGTGGAGAAATGTAAACTGCAATTTTTTCCAAACAACGAACCAAAAGAAAGAAAATCATTGAACAGTATCAGGAAATAGTTGGCAATATTTTTCATTACATGAAATCAATTTATCTGCTCACAAAACGGTCTTTTGTTGTCTTTACAAAGAAAACAATTGCTTTTGAAGGCAGAGAAGCTATCTCTATAAGGGTTGATAATAATTTGATATACCCAAGCAAACAAGTTAAGTTTCTCGGAGTAATCTTCCACTATAAACTTTTTTGGAGTAAACATATTAATTTCCTTGTAGTAAAGGCTAGGAAAAAATTGGTTTATTACGTGTTCTTCTTCTGCCATACCTCTGATTAACTGGGGATCTAATCTCGTCTATGTCGCCTCAGGGTTAGTTCGTTCAATTCTGTCATATGGCCAAGAAGTTTTTTTTTTTTACAGCTTGAAAGACAGATTTACACAAGCTAACCAGTATTGACTCGTTAGCCTTTAAAATTGCATTAGGACTTCCCCGATGGGCTTCAATTGATTTGACGTACAAGGAGGCTGGTGTGTTACCCTTAAATGAACACAGGCTAAGTTGCGCCTGTAATTTTACAGTGAGGGCTAGAACCATCCCAAATTCAGTAATGACTGAACTGGATGGCAGTACGTATATTTCAAGAGAGATCCGTAACAAATCGGTATACATGTCCCTAGGTGATTATGTTTCCCCCATTGTTTCAGAACTGCAACCCTGTCTCTTGATGGTATTGCCCAGGTTCCATGTTGTTCATACCCTTCGTGGTTGTCAGAGCAGGCTGAAATCATCTACTCTTACGGAGATTTTAATAAAAAAGATAATCCTCTGTTACTATCATCCTATGCCAAAGACTTGATAGACAGGAAATACGATTCCCATCTACACATTTTCACGGATGGTTCTGTTTTTAGATTCTTCCGATGTTGGGGGGCTTCCTTTGTAATACCAGCGCTTAGCATTAGAAAGAAATTCCATATTACGAAAGGATGTTCTATATTTACAGCAGAGTTATTTGCTATTTTGAAAGCACTAGATTTTATACTTGACATGCCCGTTATACATAGACAAATACTTATACTATCGGACTCAAAATCAGCGCGTACGGCTTTACATTGTCAATCAAAATCTAGTCGTTCAGACTTGGTGTGTGAGATCTTATTTCTCATTCATCAGTTAATAACCCGGGTATCGATGTAACTCTGTTATGGGTTCCAGGGCACTCTAGTTTACGTGGCAATGATTTAGCTGACTTTTATGCTAAGGAAGCTGCAAGAAATAAATCTGATGTTTTGAATGTGATATCCTTCTTTCTTCATCTGAAGCTATCCACACATTCTGACAAGTTCAATCTGGAACATAAGACAGAAACAATATCTTGAAGATTCAGCTCGGAAAGCACAGATGGGATATGACGAAACCAACAAGCAAATGCTGTAATCCTCCAGGGCCAATCCCAAATCGTAACCTTGTACATAGGCTGCGGGGTTAATGGTTGGTTAGGTAGGTATTTAAAACCGGCACCTGCTTGTGCATGTGGTCAGACTCTCGATATCCCTCATTTTTTTTATTTGACTGTACTAGTACAAAAAAATCACTTTCAGCCTCTTCATGATAAGATGAAGTCCTTCAAGCTTCCGTTGACTTTGTCAAGTGTTTTTAATCCCAGTTATGAGAACGGTTGGAGCCTGGCAATGTTGGCTGTTACTCTTATTAAATCTCATCCACTTGGAAGATATTTTTAATTCTTCCACCGCCCCACCCTCTCCTCACTCCTCTGCCCCCCCCCCCCTAACAGGTTTTTTTTGTTTTGTTTGTTTGTTTGTTTTTTTTTACCAATCGCGAATTTTTGAAATGTTAAAATCTTATTCTAGGCATATTCCATATCAGTATGGTTCGGCGTCTAATTTGCACGTAGAGCAAGGCTTTTTTCATCCCCCCCCCCCCATCTTCCTCCCTCTTCTCCCTCTCAGTGTGTGTGTGTGTGTGTGTGTGTGTGTGTGTGTGTGTGTGTGTGTGTGTGTGTGTGTTTATGTTAGTGTATGTAGAAATTATCTCGTCTATAGGCTTATTGCTTTGATGTTTGGACAAACGAACGCAGAATAAAACCTCCAGCCCCCCCCCCCCCCCCCCCCCCCCCCCCCCACTGCCCCCCACCATCCTCACACGCAGACAGGCAGTGCGCGCGGTAGCCTGAAGGACCTTGGCCATGCCTTTGATGATGGCAGTATCCGGTGACAGAGGCACATGCAGCTCAGTCTGGAGACCTTCAGCGCAGAGTGGGTCTGACGACAGGACAAACGAGGCATCACGACTAATGGGACATCAATGGAACAACCGCACGCCGCCAGCAGTCGTCATCACGTGGTCGCACCCCAGCTTTGTGTCACAGAGCAACCATCGTAAGTCATTCCGGCCCTGAATATGGGTCGACTGGAATTGCCAGAGTTAGCATCAAACGAAATCAGATCAGAACCGGATCCCGGATTCAAACCGATGCGAGCCGACCCGGACAACCAAAACAAGCGTTGTCGGATCGTTCCGTTTCACTCCAGATGAATTAGGATCGAGTTCAATGAAGAATCTTCATAAGAAAGTACTGTTAGTTTCATTCAATTTCACTGTGGCTGCCTGATCTTTTGTGCCCATCTCGATGGTACGACTCCCACGCCGCTCTCTCTGACTCGTCCTAACATAGCCACACCCAGGTCCGTCTTCAGCGCAGCAATCTAGAAGGACCAACCAGTGTCATGTTGTCAAGAGAAGAGCCGCAAGAGTAGATACCTTACTGCTGTTGTGTCAGTTCAGCGGTCTTCAGTGATATCTGTTCCGATCCAACACACGCAGGGCACACTGCACTGAGAACAACAACTCATTAGTCGTGGAGGCAGTGTGAGTATCTCCCAACTGCCTAACGACAGTCCCCATAAAGTTGCGAATTCCGAAAGTGTTGACACCAAATCAGCATGGGAATGGATGTGAGAAGGTATCTGAAAGAAAGGACTTACAAGAGCAGGAGAGAAAGGGCCACAGAAGCTGAGATTTGACCATTTTCTATATTGATGATAAAGATGATGCCATTGAATTCGTTTGGAATTTTCGGACTACTGGACTTTTAGTCTTTATGACTTTTGCACTAAAAAAAAAGGGGCTGTACTCAAAGCTTCCTTTGATAACACATTTCCCGGAGTCAACCAGGCTTGGGAGATACAGACACCAGCAGTGTCGCTGAGGCAATTTCAGCAACATTCACATAAACCATCGGGTGAATGAATATGGACTGTGGTTTCTATATTCCTGCCGAGTCCATAGCCCACTCCAAGATTTGGGATGAAGTCGACCACGGCCTGAAAATTCCACACATGCAACCCACCGTGCTAACCACTTACCAGTGCAGCAGTCAGCTGAAATTTAATCTGATTAAATTAAAGTCGAAATCAAATCAATCAATGAATCAATTAACTCAACTGAAACACAAAGATTACCGAGGTGAAACCTGCTAGATAGAAAAAAAAAAAACCGAAACAATACAAAACAAAACAAAAAAACTCTAGACCAAGCGAAAGTAGTTCAAATGAGGCGAAATCAAATCAAATCAATTGAAATCAAGAGAACTGAAGAAAATGCAGTACAACAGACAATAGATGGGACAGGATTAGATGGGAAACTATGCTTAAGGCGAGTAAACTCCCAACAGTTGAGACAGGGCAGCTGATGAAGCTGGTGGGAGAAAACGCCGCTTTATATGACCAGAGTTAGGACGAGGACTACAGCAATGTTACTCCCATCAATATTGAACATATCGGACAGCATATCTTCTAAAAATGGAAAGGTTTTGAGTGAGGCATGCAATAACTGAAAGTCAAAAGGAGGAAAATGAACAGGTCTCTGTGCCAAAACGCTCGCAATTCTCTACAGTATCACCGCCAATGTAGTGCATGTAATATTTTTGCCGGACACTATATCGGATGCCTTGACTAACCATTCACGGATAAATGGCACAACGCCTCAACTCGTCTGTCTTGTTCCGTGTATTAAAAAAGCATAGCGTTGTTTGCTTGTTAATTTGTATTTGCCACGGAAATAAAACTATCAAGGCAAATAAAGTCAAATAAAATAAAAAGATAAAAAGAACAATGCAAAACGAGTTGCTTTAAATCCAGTTCAACATATGAAATCAACCCAACCCAACTGAGCTTCGTGTGTTGATCACCAATGCCTTTCTCTAGAGGTGTACGAAGAAATTAAGACCTCACACCAAAAGACGTGACGCATTGCCGAGAAATTCCTAGAAAATGATCAAGGACAACAGGCAGCTACTAGTGCAGTTGCTTATCTTTCTCGTTCTAATCACCGGACTCGGGGGTTGTTGCTGGTCGAGAAATTGTTAACTTAATGTGAACTTATCTCAAAATGAAACCAACGAATAAAACATGCATCCACACAGATTTCATTGCTGAGTTAAAGGTTGAAGTCCCATTGCCCAACGAGCGCAATGGCAGTGAACTGTTACAGGTTCAGACATACAAAATTCCACTCCCTTCGTTCGGCAGGCAGCATTTAATACTTGCCTGTCTATACAGGGAGTGTCCGCAGGAGTATCAGCCTGCGTAGGCAGAAGAAGTAGAAGATGACAGGTTCATCACGTCCATGGAACAGTGTTAGTGATGGCGGAACCATCCTCTTCCTTCTGCCGCATTAAAACTTCTGATCTGAATCAGGTACCAGTGAAGTGTTTGGTACAATGCGCCCTCAAAATAACATCAAAAGCCGCTTATGGCTGCCTTGCATTGGATTGTATTGTATT
>JADBJO010000905.1:272475-277475 GCA_016801955.1 Conus betulinus | reverse complement strand
ACGACGACGACGATCACGACGACGATGACAACGACGGCGACCCAATGATGATGATGATGATGATGATGATGATAAGGAGGAGGAGGAGGAGGAGGAGGTTGTAAAGTATGTGAGGTGCTTGGACCCAGGGAAATGAACTAAGTCAGATGTGGAAATGTTTCATAGAGTGTGCTAAACACGTTACAACCAGTTTATAATGAAAACATCGGGAAGCATCAGAGCTCACCCATGACGTGGACATTGGCTCCAGCCATACCATGCAGCTCCCCCACCCTCCTCCCCAGACCCTACCCCCACGATCAGTTCCCTGCTCCCCCCCCCCCCCCCTCCCCCTCAGCCTTCTCACCCTACCCCTCCACCCCACTCTTTTCTCCAGAGGGCTATTCGTTCAATAAAGACAGTGAGTCAGTAAGAGCAACAACCTCCTCCCACAACATCATCTTCCACACGTGCACCCCTGCCCATCCTCTTATTTTATCGTCTTTCCACTCTTTGCCTCTCTGTCTGTTTGCCCGTCTGTCTGTCTCTGTGTCAGTCTATCTCTCCTCATGTATATATATATATATATATATATATATATATATATATATATATATATATATATATACATACATACATGTGTATGTATGTGTATATATATATATATGCGTGTGTGTGTGTGTGTGTGTGTGTGTGTGTGTGTGTGTGTGTGTGTGTGTGTGTGTGTGAGTGAGTGTGGTGAGAGAGAGAGGGGTCTGAGACAGAGAAAGAGTGTGTGAGAGAGTGTCCTGTGAGAGAGGGAGAGAGAGAGAGAGAGAGAGAGAGAGAGAGAGAGAGAGAGAGAGAGAGAGAGAGAGAGAGAGAGAAGAGAGAGAGAGAGAGAGAGAGAGAGGAGAGAGAGAGAGAGAGAGAGTGTGTGTGTGTTTGTGTGTGTGTGTGTGTGTGTGTGTGTGTGTGTGTGTGTGTGTGTGTGTGTGTGTGTGTGTGTGTGTTGTGTGTTGTGTTGTTGTGTTGTTTGAGAGTGTAGGGCCTATATTTTGTGGTCAGCGTTTATGGCTATGAAGCGCATCAAAGGCACATCCTAGTCCGTCTCCTCCTCCAACTCCTCCACCTCCCCATTTCGTTCTTGTTGTCGTGGATGTCAGCCTTGAAGAAGTCTTCTTCTTGATCTCGTTGTTCTTAATCATCATCATCATCATCATCATCATCATCATCATCATCATCATCATCATCATCCTCTTCTCTTCTTCTTCTCTTCGTGGTAGTAGTAGTAGTAGTAGTAGTAGTAGTAGTAGTAGTAGTAGTAGTAGTAGTAGTAGTAGTAGTAGTAGTAGAAGTAGCAGTAGTAGCAGCAGTAGTAGGGTACCTGGTGGCGGGTGGTAGTGGTAATAGTTATTGTGGTAGTAGTAGCAGCTGTAGCAGCAGCAAGAGCAGCAGCATCAACAGCAATTGTAGTAGCTGTAGTAGTACTATTGAGTTGTTACTGCTGGCTCCATCACTATCAATGCTGTTAATACTATTCCAGGTGTTATGATCATCATCATGAAGATGATGAATCCTAGTAGATGAATTATCGTCCTTAACGTTGTATTCTCAACTTTTTTATATTTCGCCACTGCTTATTTCCGGAGGTAGATTATCGTGAACGGTGATGAAGAGCATTGAAAACACCGTGAAGAAACAAACGACACTGCTAAGTTCATCATCATCTCCGGAAGCAGCAGCAGCAGCAGCAGCAGCAGCAGCAGCATTATTTTAGCACGTTACCTACCTTGGAACGAACTGCAGGACGGCGGCAACCAGACAGCGTCGCAGTGACGGGAAGAAGAGGGGGAGAGAAGAAGGACCACGCAGCGCATCTTCTTTGCTCAGGTGTAAACACGCTGCAGTTACGCCCCCGGATGATTTTTTTTCTTTCTCTTACTGGCATACGTTCTAGGACAATACTTTTTAAAAATTTATTATTATTATTATTTTTTTTTAAATGTTTGAACTTTTAAGTTAGATTAACAAAACTGTTGCTCTCTTGTTTATTTAGATTTGGAAAAAAAAAAAAAAAAAAAAAAAAAAAAAACGCACCCCCGTCCTTCAAGTAATGGTCTTATTCTACATCTTATTTTCCCTTTCATTTGTATCTTTGTTTTTGATTTTTTTTTCGTATTTAAGATTATTTTTATCTTTCTTTATTTCATTCATTTTTTTTTTTTTTTTTTATTAAACCTGTCATCTATTTCCCTGTGCTACAACTCGACGGGTGCACCGAAAGGCCATTGGGTTGCGTTTGTTTCTTTATTTATCCCAGTGGTGGTGTAAATACGACAGACTTATTAGTATATTTGTATTAGATACTACATATCTCTAATGGACCAGCTCAGTAGACTGTATCTGGACAAGCGCAACAACACGAAATTCGAAAGTTCCTTGTGACTCTCAGTGAAGGGTTAACTATTCACATTTCAACACCCCCTTTTCCTTTTCTTCCCTTCCCTACCCTCTCCAACCCCCCCCCCCCCCCCCCCCCCCCCCCGCCCCCCCCGCCCCCCTCCTTCTTTGCAATCGCTTCCACGCCTTTGGAACAATAACGCAGGTGTTATTTTCCTCTACCACTCTTTTGTCTTCTATAGTTGTTCGGGTAATCCGTGAGGGATGACCCCACTTAGGAACTCGAAATGAAGACGACTCGACACGACTCCTGGCTGCTGTCAGCGATGCTGTGACTGACAATGTTTGGGTTATGAAATAGTGGAGCGGAACGCTCAGGCTTGTGGAATGTTTTGCCTCCCTTACATCTGTTTTTAGTGTCCTTACACAAAGATTCAAAGATCCCTTTATTATTATAAATCCTTACACATTTTTGCTCTTTGTTTCGTTATGACATTTTCGTTCATTTGCGTTTTTTTTTTTGCATTTTGTTTTTTTTGTTGACGGCTTTGGGGGAAAGGGAGGGGGGGGGGGGGGGGGGGGGATTGGATTATGATTTTCTTCCAGCAGTGGTTAGAATACCCCAGAGTAATAGACGATGTATCTCTGTGGTATATGATGGGTGGAATGGACAGGTACACTGATGAGTTTTACTCAGAGATGAAAGTCGAATGTAAGGAGTCGTAACAGATTTTCGTCTTTCTTTTCATAGACGGTTCTTGGGAGATGTCCGGGCCTGTCTCTCTTTTTTTTTTTTTTTTTTATCTTCTTTTACATACGGTGTGAAAGTGTCACTACACCAAACAATCGTACAAAAATAAAACCCGACGCACTGTATCACACGCCAAAACATTAGAGTCAGCAAGAAATGTCCATTTGTAGTAGCAATAAAAACATACAGACCTAAACGGTGCGTGAGAGTTGGAGAAAAGGAAGAGGAAAAAAGAAATAAAGAAAAAAAAAGAAAAAAAGAGAAAAAAAAAAAAAAAAAAAAAAAAGACCGCCTTAAAAAAAAAGGAGAAGAAGAAGAAGAAAAAGAAAAAAAGACGAAAAAAATGAACACAAGACAAGAAAGAAAAAAAGACAAAAAAGTAAAGGCGGGGGTGGTGGAGGGGGAAAAAAGTGAAAAAAAGGACTCGCAAACAGTCAGTTTCTATTTACAAGGCTTAGTTTACGGTTTTCCCGTTCACCCATCCGTCTCCCCCCATTTTTTTTTTTTTTTTTTTTTCAAATCTTTGCTCATTCACTGTCGTAATGATGTAAAAATTGCTTGCCTGCATATGTCTTCCCACTTATTATTTTTTTATATCTCATTAAAACAAAGAAGTTTCGCACACACACACACACACACACACACACACACACACACACACACACACACACACACACACACACACACACACACACACACACACCACACACACACACACACACACACACACACACACACACACACACACACACACACACACACACACACACACACACACACACACACACACACACACACACACACACACACACACACTATGTCAGCTGGAAACAAACTATTTCGTTTCTGTGTTATGTTTTCGTTCAAAGCTTTAATGAGACGAAAACATAGTTCAACTGGAAATCAACTATTCGTCGTGTTCTGCATCATGTTTTCGTTCTTTTTTCTTTCATTTCCTATCAATCTTTTATGTTTCTTCTTTTTTTTTTTTTTTTTTTTTTTTTTTTTTTCGATCGGGTAGGGCTTTAAGGCAGATTATATCGATGGTATTTATGTGTGATATTGGTGGGAATGAACGGGGGGAAATCTCATATTTAATTCTGCATTCTCCGAAGGTTTATAACCTTATTTTTTTCATAAGCTGCGAGCACAAATGCAATCATATTCATGTGTGAGAATGTACGTGCATGCGATGAATATACTTAACGCATGCTATCGCATACATGTGTATGCGTGCGTGCATGTGTGTGAAAACAGCAGAGAAAGACAGGAAGGGAAACCCAGTGATTGCGTTGATACAGGAAAAAGAACACTCGCATGAATATTAGGTTAGTGTCCTGTGTGTGGCGTTGGATTTTCATGGTCTGAAAACTCTCCCCGCAGCCCAGCGGTAAATGGGGACCTGATTCAGTTCAGGGAACGTCAAAGGCAGCAGAAGGTGAGACATTGCTCTGCCTTCCATTCTGCTGTAACTTAAACAACAACAACAAAAGTTTACTACAACTGCAGCCATCAGGCTATGGGACTTTCACCTTTTTCTTCTGACCCAAGGATGTCGTAAAGGGGATGGGATAGTTTTGAGAGCAGGGTTGTTTTTACAATCACGCCACCGGTACGTCTTCAAATGGCGCACGTGATAAAAAACAAACAAACAAACAAACAAACAAACAAACAAAAACAGACGGCGTAAACTTGCATGGCGAAATCGACAGGACATTACTTCGTCTGGCGGGATGTAATAGGGAAACAAACCCCTCTGAACTCGGGGTCGTTAAAAGAGGGGGGAAAAAAAGAAAGAGAGAAAGAGGGCGAGAGGGGGAATGGAAGGATGCGATGAAGATGAGGGATGGGTGGATGGTGGTGGGATGGGAGAGTCTTGCACCTTTTA
>JADBJO010000905.1:234975-262475 GCA_016801955.1 Conus betulinus | reverse complement strand
TGGGCAAGAGGTTTGAACAGGAAGATATGGGTTGTGGTATTAATGAGATAGGTTTGGTTAAGAGGTTTGAAAAGGAAGAGATGGGTTGGGGCATTAATGGGATAGGATTTGGTAACATGCTTGAAAAGGAAGAGATGGGTTTGGGGCATTAATGAGATAGGTTTGGTTAAGAGGTTTGAAAAGGAAGAGATGGGTTGGGGCATTCATGAGATAGGTTTTAGTAACATGCTTGAAAAGGAAGATATGGGGGTGGGGTTTTAATGAGATAGGTTTAGTTAAGAGGTTTGAAAAAGAGATGGGTTGGGGCATTCATGAGATAGGTTTTTAGTAACATGCTTGAAAAGGAAGATATGGGTTGGGGCATTAATGAGATAGGTTTAGTTAAGAGGTTTGAAAAGGAAGAGATGGGTTGGGGCATTGATGAGATAGGTTTAGTTAAGAGAGTTTGAAAAGGAATAGATGGGTTGGGGGCATTAATGAGATAGGTTTGGGTAACAGGCTCGAAAAGGAAGAGATGGGTTGGGACATTCATGAGATAGGTTTGGTTAAGAGGTTTGAAAAGGAAGAAATTGGTTGGGGTATTAATGAGATAGGTTTGGGCACGATGTAGGGTAAGAGGTTCGAAAAGGAAGAGATGGGTTGGAGTTGTAAAAAGATAAAATGAGTTAGGAAGAGTGGGCTGTGAGATTAGGAAGAGAGGAGTTGAGATAAGAAAGAATTGGATTGGGGGGGGGGGGAGTAAAGATACGTTGGGGTATAAGAATGATATGTTGACGAAAGGTAGAGTTGTGTTTGAGTAAGGAGGAGACGTGTTGGTGTAAGGATTACATGTGCTCGGGTAGGGAGAGATGCATTGGGTACGGAAGATACGTGCTGGAATGAGGAAGAGATATGTTAGGATAAGGAAGCGATGTGTTAGGTTAAGAAGGAGATACAAAGAGTGAGCAAGAAGCGGGGTGATTGCAAAGAAGAGATATGTTAGGGGTAAGGAAAATAGGTGTGTCTGGGTAAGGAAGAGATGTGTTGGGATAACCAACAGATGTGTTATGGTAAGGAAGCGATGTATTAGGAAAAGGACGCGATGTGTGTTAGATAGAGGAAGAGATGCGTTCCTGTAAGAACAAGATATATTGGGTTAAGAAAGAGATGTGTTTCGGTAAGGAAGAGGTGTGTTGGCTGTTAGGAAGAGATGTGCTTGTGTAAAGAAGAAATGTACTGTGATAAGGAAGAGATGTGATAGGGGATGGTTTTTTTGGGCCAGGAAGCGATGTGTTATAGTAAGGAAAAGATTTGTTATTGTAAGGAAATGTGTTAGGATGAGGAAGAGATGTGTTGGGATAACGAAGAGATATGTTAGGATAACGATGAGATATGTTAGGACAACGACGAGATATGTTAGGATAACGATGAGATATGTGAAGGCAGGCAAGTGAAGTGTTAGAGTGAGGAAAAGATGTATTATTGTAAGGAAGAGAGGTGTTATTGTAAGGAGGAGATGTGTTACGCTAAGGAAGAGATGTGTTGGAACAACGAAGAGATGGGTTAAAGGTAAGGAAGCGATATACTTTGGGAAGGAAGCGATGTATCGGAGTAGGGAAGAGATAGATAGATAGATAGAGAGAGAGAGAGAGAGAGAGAGAGAGAGAGAGAGCGAGAGAGAGAGATGTGTTGAGGCAAAGAAGAAATGTTTTGTGTGTTAACTAAGAGAGATGGTTTGGGGTCAGGAAGTGAAGAGTTCAAGTAAGAAGAGTTGGGCAAGGGTAAATATAGAGATAGGTTCTGGTCAGAAATAGATGGATGGGCGGGGGGGGGGGGGGGGGGGGGGGGGGGGGCTAAGAAATTAATTGGATTACGAAGAGATGGGTTGGATTAGTAACAGACGGGTTAAGACAACGAAAAAGTGTTTTGGGTTAGAGGGATGGCAAAGGGTAGACATAGAGATAGGTTGTGGCCAGAAAGAGATGGATAGAGGTAAGAAAGGATAGGTTGTGATAAGGAAGCAATATGCTGGAGCAATTAAGAGATGGGTTGTAGTAAGAAAGAGATGGGTGGGTTAGTTTAGGAAGAGGTGGGCCGAATTAGGAAAAGGCGGGTTGAGGTAAGGAAAAAGTGTTTTCGGCTAAGGAAATGAAAGGTTGGAGTGGGGAAGACTTGTGTTGGGGACGAGGAAGATCTGTACTGGGGTTAGAAAATAGGAGTCGAGGTAAGGAAAAGATAGTTGGGCATGGAAGACATGGGTTCAGGTAAGGAAGAGATGCGTAGGGGTAAAGACAGATAGAAATGGTAGACAGACAGACATATATGTGTGTGTCTATATCTATATACATACATACATACATACATACATACATGCATATGTATATAATACATACATACATATATATATATATATATATATATATATATATATATAGAGAGAGAGAGAGAGAGAGAGAGAGAGAGAGAGAGAGAGAGAGAGAGAGAGATCAATAGAAAAAAGAAAGATAGATCGATCGATCGATCGATAGATTGATAGACATATGGATGGATAGATATAGAGATAGATGGATGGATGAATGATAGACAGACAGACAGACAAATAGAGAGAGGGGAGAGAGAAAGAAAGAAAGAAAGAAGAGAGAGAGAGAGAGAGAGAGAGAGAGAGAGAGAGAGAGAGAGACAGAGAGAGAGAGAGACAGAGAGAGAAATAGATGGATAAATGGATATATAGATACATACATACATACATACATACATACATACATACATACATACATACACACTACCCATCCCCCTTACCCCCCCCCCCCCCCCACCTCCGTCATCCTCTTTTCTCCTCCTCCGCCCCTACTTCCCGGTCTACACATGCCTTTCCCCCCACTCACCCACCCTTCTACAGTCCATTCTATTCCCTTCTTCCACATCCTTGTCCTTCTTTCCTTCGCCTGAGAGAGAGAGAGAGAGAGAGAGAGAGAGAGAGAGAGAGAGGAGAGAGAGAGAGAGAGAGAGGGAGAGGAGAGAGAGGAGAGGAGAGAGAGAGAGAGAGAGAGAGAGAGAGAGAGAGAGAGAGAGAGAGAGAGAGAGAATTCCACACACGCTCACCCTCCACCATGAGGTGCCGCCATCCACATCCTATTCCAACTCCCCTGCTAGCCTTCACCCTGTTCTATCCCTCCTTCGTTAGATACATGTTCATCAATAACGATAATGATATAACGATAAAAGAGATTGACAATGAGCAGGGACAGGCTGTAATAAGGCATTTCATTGGTTCGTGTGTTGCATCAATGCTGGTGTGCTCCCTGAGCAAATCAACCCCGTGGTCCAATTTCCACACCGAAGGCTTTTTTTTTTTTACTCTGGAATTTTCTTTTTACCCTTTTCGAGGCAAGTATCCCTGCCTCTCCCCTTTTATGATCTCGCTGTCTGCTTCACTGCGGAAAAAAAAAAATACTGCATGCCCATTGAAGATAATTCTACGCCCCCCCAAAGAAAAAATTAAAGAATTTGCTTTCCTTTAGAGTGGAATAAGACCACGTAAAATAAATGTGACTGGCGGGGTGAAATTCATGGGGGATGAAAATCGCCGGAATGATGTTCGCAGGGACTGTAATTTTCTGAGCGGAGGAGGGAGGGTGGGGTTGGGGTAACATTCTGGTAAAGCACCGCATTACAATGATCGCACCATCCCATCATTATCTTGTCACACCCGGCATGCATTTGTGATCTGACGAAATAAATACGCTGTCACTGCCGGAAATCCCACTGGGGGTGGGTGGGGAGAGACACAGAGAGAGAGAGAGAGAGAGAGAGAGAGAGAGAGAGAGAGAGAGAGAGAGAGAGAGAGAGAGAGAGAGAGAGAGAGATCTATCCTCTTCCACGCCCCTTCTCTTTCTACCTATCTGCTTGTTTGTCTTCCTGTCTGTCAGTCTGTTTGTCTGTTCTTTATCTATGTGTGTCTGTCTGTCTATCTGTCTGTCTACCTTTGTGTCTGTCTGTCTCTGTCCGTGTGTCAGTCTGTTTGTCTGCCTGTCCTTCTGTCTGTCTGTTGTCTCTGTCTATCTGTCTGTCTGTCTGTCTGTCTGTCTATCTCTATGTCTGTCTGCCTGCCTGTCTGGTTGTCTGTCTATCTGTCTGTCTATCTGTCCCTCTGTCTGTCAGTCTGTCCTTCTGTCTGTCTGTCTGTCTCTCTGTCTCTGTCTCTGTCTCTCTGTCTCTCTCTCTCTCTCTCTCTCTCTCTCTCTCTCTCTCTCTCTCTCTCAGCACCTGCATTCCAAAAAATAGAACAGTATGAATCAGACGGAGAGGCACGGTCTTGTTCACCGATGCAAACGTTCTGTTGGGATTGTGATGTTGTTAATGATAGTGGCATTGGTGGTGGTGGTGGTGATGGTTATGATAATGATGATGATGGTGATGGTAATGGTGATGGTAATGATGATGATGGTGGTGGTGTTCCTCCGTATACAGACTTCCTGCCTTTGAAGATTTTTTTTTTTCTGAAATATTTTGCGTCAGTCTACACTAGACTCGCCTTGACTCAAAATCTCTCTCTCTTTTAAAGATTGTCTTTCCGGAATGACGATTTTATCTTGGTCTGTTGGCGGGCAAACTACATGCGGCGCCCGACAGAAAAAACAACAACAACAACCTTCGTTGAAACACCTCCCCCCCCCCCCTCCCTGGCTTATCCCATCACGAGAGAAAGATCAGAAAAAGCTCCAAATTCTCACCTCGCTGCAAAAACTTTGTTATTTCGAGAACGTTTCTGTCTTTGTATGTACGACACTGACCTTCAAGTGAAGACCTCTATCCATGAAAGACATTTTTACGTTCATTTAAAGAATATCTGTTTGTCTATGTATGTATGTATGTATGTATGTATGATGAATACATGTATGCATGTATGCATGTACGTATGTACGTACGTACGTATGTATGTATGTATGTATGTATGTATGTATGTATGTATGTATGAATGTACGTACGTATGTACGTATGTACGTATGTATGTATGTATGTTTCTATCTACAGTTTTACACTGCAGTCTTGGGTTTGGTGATCAATAGACCACTTGTGTGCATCTAGTGTAGTTTTAACGCGCGAGAGAGAGAGAGAGAGAGAGAGAGAGAGAGAGAGAGAGAGAGAGAGAGAGAGAGAGAGAGAGAGAGAGAGAGAGAGAGAGAGAGGAATCTACGCTAGATTTACCCCGAACAAATAACTTCCTTAATGACAATACTTCATTTTCCAACAAATGTTTGTCTTTGACAGAATCTAGACTGATCTACCCAGGACATTATGAAGAGAGTCCTCTGCAGCTCCTGTAATGCATTTACCGGATACGTAATATCTATGCATTTTTTTGTGCATTCATTGAAGAAAGATGGCTGCCATCACTCGACGTGTTTTGACCTCTTTGGTCTTCTTCAGGCACGACAAACAACATTCAAGACAACTGAAAACGAAGAACGAACAATTACTTATCTCCTCAAACCAGACGCAAACTCAGCATGGTCAGTAAATTGGAACAGTAATTTTTTGAAAAAGTTTCTTGAGTTTGGACATGTACGGTGTGAAAACTCTGGTTGTGTCTTCTCCATGAACTCAATGAGGAATCACTGGGGCACCCCACTGGAGAACAGTTTGGCTGGGTCCTCTAGTTCTGTCGGCTGTGTGCCAAGGTTTGAGTTTCTTCTGCAAAACAAATTTCTGTAACCATTCTGTTTTTTCTGTGTACTGGTATGTTTCAAACGTAGTTTAAAATTTATCATGGCAAGACCGAAGTCACTACCAATGCCAGCTCACTGGAAACGTCTTCATTTAGTCTTGTTACTCTGTGTCAATTCTTCATAAGACTACAGTCTTCCATGCTGAGATACTGACGATCATGGGGATGCTGTATGCTCTCAAAGAGTGCTGGCAAGGTTTAATTCATGATCACGGGTAAATTCAAGCAGTGGTAGTCCTTTTTCATCAGTGGTCTCATTACAGTAGGGGGACGCAGAGAATCACCCGAGCCGAGTTTGATGATGTCGTGCCTGTCTACTCAGTCGTGATTTAGTTCGTGAAGGGTAAGGCAGCTAAAGGAGAAGGTTGGAGTTTGCGTTCCACAATGTCGTCCTCTGGACAGAGCGACCCCTTAAACAGTTCACCCTCTACACGGTCATCAGGCTAAGAGGTTTCAAGTGTTAATTCAATCAGTGTTGCAGTGGATCAGTGAGCTAGGTAAATAGGTACTCTAGCATAAGCCAGCTATAACAAGCTCAAGAGCCACCGTACTGAAGACAATTCCCGCAAAACTATGCAGAGCATAACAGCATTTTGATGTAGCCTTGGTGTTCTAGCCTATGTCAATTGGCCAGACACAGCCTTAACTGGCCTTCGATAAAGACAGGACCATTTTGAAGTTTTCTAGGGGATTTAGGGTCGTTTGTATTACTTTGAAACCCTTTCTGGAAAGCAAAAGGGCATACAACAGACAAAATGTTTTCCTCTTAAGTTCCATCTACCAGTAACCAGGAAGCCCTTAAGTCTGTTCTTGTCCTTGTTCTTATGTCAAAGGGACTGTTATGATCAGAGTCCTGGGACGGTCTCTGCTTGAGTCCTGTACTTTTTTTAGGGGGCGGGGGGGGGGTGGGTGGGGATAAACGAAGAAACCCATTTTTCACTTTCATTTCTACCCCACCCACCCACCACGGAGTTCAAATAAGGGGTCAGGGTCAAGAAATCGCAGTCAGTCTAGGCTTCAGGAGAGATATATGACCAACAGAAGGCAACCAACTCTGCTCCCCCCCCCCCCCCCTCCCCCAGATCATGCTCACCTCCCTGGGACAGACAGCTGAACAATACAAGGGATATCTTGGCCTGCCGGAAAACCTCCTATCATGACCCAGCCTCATGCATGGGTAGTCGACTGAGACACATGGGCCAGCGTGCATCTCCTGTCTAGAACAAGTCAAGCCAAAAAAGATGTGTGTGACCACCACCTGCCCTCCCAATGACCAATATTTCAACCCCCCCCCCCCCC
Organism: Conus betulinus; assembly: GCA_016801955.1. NCBI lineage: Eukaryota > Metazoa > Mollusca > Gastropoda > Neogastropoda > Conidae > Conus > Conus betulinus. The sequence goes on along the minus strand of JADBJO010000905.1, from coordinate 255,469 downwards.
CCCCCCTCACAGATCGCACCGCGCGGCAAACACGGCGGGTCGAGAGAAGACCACAGTGAAAAGAAGAATGTGGAAAAGAAGACTTTAAGGGGAACTAATACAGAAAGGATCCATCAGGAAAGGCACTCGAATAAAAAAAAAAAAGGTAACAAAGGTAGGTTACACTTTGTCAGTTCCCTGACCCATACTTTGCTTGTCTGACATTGAAGGCGTTATCAGGGGCATGGGCTTTTCAGCCAGTGAGCACCTTGGCTGTACAAGCCTTGAAGTGTGTAGAAAAACAAAAACAATGCGAGACTAACCTTTCATCCAAACAGTTTATGTCCTCGTCAGAAGAGCCTAAAGGCTCACTGGACCGTGGAAGCCCTCTGACCAGGGCAAGATTGCAACCTTGAGAGAGAGAGAGAGAGAGAGAGAGAGAGAGAGGGAGAGAGAGAGAGAGAGAGAGAGAGAGAGAGAGAGATGCATACAGACAGACAGACACAGACACAGACACACACACACATACAGAGAGAGAGAGAGAGAGGAGAGGGAGAGAGAGAGAGAGAGAGAGAGAGAGAGAGAGAGAGAGAGAGAGAGAGAGAGAGAGAGAGAGGGAGAGAGAGAGAGAGATCAAACACTTGAAACAGCAACACATTTTTTTTTTCGCAGTCACTTTATTAACAGATTTTTTTTTGTCGCAATTTTAATGGATTGGTCATAGACATAGCAGATTAAAGGGAAAAAAACCCCACATGAAAACATGTCCGGAGTATGCTTTAAAGCACATCCCACTGGAAAGAACCGAAAAGGACCCAAAGATGGTTCAGTTTGAAAAAAAATAAGAATATAACGTACAGACGCATTTCCTACGATCAGTTTCTATTTTCATTTAACATAAAATTAAAAAGCAGCAAACGAATTGAAATTTTCACTTTACTAACTAATGCAGTCAATAAAGAGATTTTTCAATATTTTCCGCAACAATCATAGAAAAAGAATGAAAACAAAACGAAAAAGCACCAAAAAAAAAAAAAAAAGGAACTATTAGCTCAAGGTACTGATGCTTAAGATTACCCTATGCAGGCAAAATATTGAGAAAAAGTTAATTTTGGATAACAGGACCGCCAAACAACAGAAAAGAAGAAAGAAAAAAGGACAGAAGCAATGTGTTTCAAGCTTTCGGTCTTCGACAGGCGAAAATGAAAAAAAGTGAACAAACCAAATCGCTAGAAACAAAGAAACGAACGAAAAAGTGTACCTGTGCTTTGATAGCGTGTGTGTTCTATTTGCGAGTGAGTAGTGAGTTGGAAACACAAGAAATGATTAATGTGTAAAGAGGAAAAAAGAAACGAAACTCAAGAAAGAAGCTGCGAAAAAGATAAGACGGAACAGGGATTTAGAAATATGAAGAAAGGACTGGAATTTAAAAGAATGGAAAGAAAAAAAAAAAGAAGTAAAAGAAGAAGAGGAGAGGGGGATGAACAGACAAGAGACAGGAAGAACGAAGTGATGAAAAAGAAAGACAGGAAGAAAATCAAGGGGAAGAAAGAAAGAACGAAAGAAAGAACGAAGAAAAGATCGAAAATAAAAGAGAAGGACATTTAGAAGAACTAAGCGAAGAAAGAAAATACCCCCACCCCCAAATAATACCCCCCCCCCCCCCAAAAAAAAAAAAAAAAAAGTAAAAAAAAAAAAATAAAAAAGAAAAAGAAAAAAAAAGGAAAAAAGACGGAAAGAAAGACAGAAATAAAGAAAGAACGGAACAGAAAGAAACGAGTTGAAAGAAGAAAGAACGAAAGTACGAAACAAGGTTAAAAGAGAAATAGATAAATAACAAAAAGCATGTATAATGATCAAAAATAGAAAGACAGGAAGGGAAAAAAGAAAGAAACGAAAGACCCAAAGAAAGAAGGAATCAGAAACGGACAAACGAGCGAACAAACGGATGAAAGACAAAAAAAAAGAAAGAAAGAAAGAAAGAAAAGAAAGAAAGAAAGTAAGTAAGAAAGAAAGAAAGAAAGAAAGGAAGAAAAGGAAGACTGAAAGAAGAAAACAAAGAAACAAAGAAGGAAAAAAGAAACAAAGGATAGGAAGAAAAAAAAACAAAGTCAATGTACAGTCTCCGAGCAAAGGCACAAACAAAGAAATATACAAACGTAAACGTGTCTCCGGCTTTAGTGCTTTAAAGACAGCAAAAGCCCCCCCAAAAGTATACACACCAACATGACAAAAAAGAAAAAGAAAACAAGAGTGATCTAAGATTAACGCATGCAAGAATAAGAAATACGTCAACAATTTCATAAAAATAATGTAATGCAATTGAAAGTAAATACAAAATTGAACAAGCAAATGATGCAATAAGTTAAGAGCAATCAGTTCCATCCCTGCTCACCAAACACTCATCTTAGGGCCAAAGATACAGATACAAGATTGAATAAGGTAACCGCAAATTGAAACGAAATATATTGGCATTTGTAAACGAATGGATAAACTGACAACTGCTCATCCGTTCTTGGGGCCATTGCGATGGAAGGTAAATAAGCGAAGAGAAAGACATTGATTTCCTTCACACACACACACACACACACACACACACACACACACACACACGTGCTCAGGCACAGGCACACGCACACACAAACGCGCGCGCGCACACGCACGCACACACGCACGTACACACGCACGCACTATCGCCGACAATACTGACTATGGGGATCCCCGTTTTATAGTGTCGGTATTAATCTTTGATAATAAAAGGATGGAACAACGCCCTTTGTACTGTACACGGTGGAATCATTGTGTATGGACACTTCTAAGCGTTGCGGTTTCGTCTATTCAATGAAGCTGATAGGCAGACTGGCAACGGAAAGAAGATAGTATGCCACAAGAGGTACAGAATAAAATCTACAAACGGAGCAAGACCTTAGTGGAAGAAAAACAGAGGAAAGACTGAAAACTGAAACAAGCTAAAAAGGAAATTTGAAAAAAAAACCCAAAAAAACAAAAACATCGCAACGAAAGTGCAAAGCCACCCACCACTCCCATTCATTTCGAAGTACTCGTAGTAATCATCAGGCATGCGAATAAGTTAAAATCAATATTGCTGTAATTCGTAATCGATTACTTACGATTGAAGAGATCATACTAAGTTCCCCTCATCCTACCCCACTCTCGCCACTTCAAGCCCGTCTCATGTTTTCCATGCTCCTGTCTGTTTCTGAGCTTTGTTGTCCTTTGTGCGTCTTTGCGTGTAACTGTCATTCGCTTGTTAACCGCCGCCTAACGAATATCACACTTCGTGTGTGTGTGTGTGTGTGTGTGTGTGTGTGTGTGTGTGTGTGTGTGTGTGTGTGTGATTTGCCCCGCTTGAAGAAATTCATTGAAAAAATTCACGAATAACTGTTTTGTATTGTGCATTTAAATGAGCTTTACTTTGTTTTGCACCTTGTCTTCTGTGTGTACTTGTATTGTGGCAGAGGAAAAGATGGCTCTAGAAGCGTTACAATCACAGGTAGCGAGGATGGCTACAATATCCTCGCTTCAGGAAAGTAAAGGTAAACAACGTGGGGCTTCGTATTGGACGCTCCAGACGCAAATATCAGTTCTTCACCATGGGCCACACTGGTGTCCATGGTCATGGCTCTGCGACACTCCCCTAATGACAGGGGAATTCGTCTTCCAGGACAACCATATACACCAGAATCTTTGAGCAGAATCTTGGTCGGCAAAGGCAAGGTGGCAGGGGTGGAGACTGGTGTTTTTATACCCGTAGATGAATTCCGTTGGTCATTAACCACTTATTCTAGTTTTAGCAGCCGAGCAGGAACAATGAAGAATTGATTCAACAACTGGAAGCTAAGATTTCCTTTTAGGCGCATTCATGACTTTTTATGTGCTTTTTTTTTTTTTTATCCAGATCAAATAACACACCTACAGGCTACATGCGACGATTTCCTCCGACCGTTTTGGGTCTTATATTTATCAAACATAGTTCAATGATCTGATATAATTTCACCTGTTCCAACTTGTTCTCTTTGGCAGGAAGATATTGGCGTCCATTGTGTTTTCAGCAGGCTGTTTTCTCAAACTGAATTCAAGTCTTAGCTTTCGGTAAACGCTATCAGAACAAGACATCAAATATCTTGGCATCTCTTCGATCCTTTTAAGGTTTGCTAGGGTCTTTTACATGAACAATCGTTTTGTCGTTAGTAACAGCTTGTTCTTTCGTGTACCTCTGTTGTGTTCAATGATTGATTTTTAGTAGACGAAAAAATAGTTGTAGTTGTCATAGAAGGTTGCATGGGAAGGGCCAGAGGTCACGTAAAAGGCTTTTAACTGAACAAAATGTCTGATACATTCATACTAATAGGAGCTCGTTAACATAGTGCGAAAATGTGTTTCTGTTGAAACGGTTAGTTTTCGTCGTCGTGATCTGAGACGATGCAAGAGTGAACGCTTTTGTTTGCTCCAAAAGGAACGTCATGTCGGACTTAGAACTGTGATTTGCGTACATAGATATTGGAGCTAAGACGTCATTCTGATTATTGTTCTTATCTTCGTTTCAAAGCGAGGCGACAGCAGGCAGAGACTGACTCAAACTGAAAAGAAATTTTACTGTTCCGCTGACAGAAAGAGACAAAGTACAAGACAAAAAACACGACCTGTTTTGACCTCTTTGGTCTTCTTCAGGTAAGGCAAATGACATAAAGACAACAGGTTTCTAATTTGTTCGTTCTTCGTTTTCATTGCCTTGACTGTTGGTAGTCCTGTCTGAAGAAGACCAAAAAAAAGTCAAGACGCGTCGTATTTCGTCTTGTAATTTGTTTGTTTTTTTTGGTTCGGTTGAATAGTAAATATTCTTTTAACTTCATTTTTTTTTTTATAACAGAATGATGGCCAACAATCCGCGGAAACATGAATCCAATGAAAATGTTGATGTGCGAAAGGATGACCCACTTGTGCTTTAAATGTATCGCGCGCGCGCGCGCGCGCGCGCGAGAGAGAGAGAGAGAGAGAGAGAGAGAGAGAGAGAGAGAGAGAGAGAGAGAGAGAGAGGGCTAAAGAACGAACAGAAACAACTCTTTTAATTAAGCGAGGGACTTGTAATATTACTGAGACAATGTTTAGCTCCATAAAATAGATGTCATTATACAGTATCTGACCTGAATTTTTTTTTTCTAAATCTAAATTAAGCAGTGATGTTATATAATCATTGGTCGGAGCCATGTAATAAAGCATTTGGGGAAAAGAAAAAAACTGAATTGAAAATCAGCAAACACAAAGTAAACTAAAACACACACATCCTGCTGGTCACATTCCATAATGGCCAGTCTTTCTCTTTCTTCTCATCGTCTCTTTCTTTCTGTCTGCCTGTCTGGCTATCTGTCTACCTTTCTGTCTGTCTGTCAAACTGTCTATCTGTCTATCTATCTATCTATCTGTCTATCGATCTATCGATCTATCTATGTATCGATCTCTCTCTCTCTCTCTCTCTCTCTCTCTCTCTCTCTCTCTCTCTCTCTCTCTCTCTCTCTCTCTCTCTCTAAGTCTGCATACAATTCAAGCGTTTAGTAAATTTCCATTCATAACAACGCATGCACGCACATAGCCAAAATGTCCATGAATAAACATGCGCATCAAGACATGCAAAAATAAATCGGTGATAAATCCTAGCCCTGAGGCCCAGTCCAGTCAATGCAGGGAAAATGAAGGTATTATCCCCAGAGAGAGAGAGAGAGAGAGAGAGAGAGAGAGAGAGAGAGAGAGAGACTTTATACATGTAACAGAATATATTCTATGTATTAATTTTATTGTTATCACATTAATTTTCTTGTTCTTGTTTTTCTTGTTCTTCTCCTAGTTCTTGATCTTCTTCACATCTGTCTCCTCCTCCTCCTGATAATGGCAATAACAACACAACAACAAATTAATAATAATAATAATAATAATAAGAGTATTAATAATAGTAATAACAACCATACTTATCATTATCAGTATATTAAATGTTGTCGTTGTTGAATTTCAATTTCAATATCAGTATATTGAATGTCCTAGGTTCATCTTGACAACACTTAAACGCGTTCGTCGAATATAATGTCGATGGGTAATCGCTGAAATTGCGGTTCTGTATAAATGTTAAGTAGGAAAATGAATCGGTGTCTGTGACGGTTGATTGTCAAATGGTCAACGCCCGACTGTGGAGCCGACCGTCATGAGTTCCGTCCCTTTGTGCGGTGGTACTTTTGATGGCTAGAAAATCCTCTCTATCCACTGAGAGTACGTAGACACATGATTCGGTTCATATTAAGGTAAGGTGGCGGAAAAAGTGGATAGGCTCCCGTCTGCCATTATGCCGTGCCTCTATCTAGACACGGTGGGTATGTCTGCTGTCCGTAGGGACATTAGGCCGTGGAACCTGAATCTTTAACCCTTTAGTGTTGAAGAAACTCAAATTGCAAAGTAGCACACCGAAATATAATAAGGATGGGTCACGTGGCTAGTCACATGGCAAAGGAGCGTTAACTGTCGAATGAAAAACTTGCAGATCCCTAGCATATGAAAATCCAGCTCTAAGAATTTTCGACTTATTAGACACTGGATCTGAAGGACGAGCAGTTCCCGGACAGAGGGGAAAAGTCTGGAAGCAACTTATCCATTAAGAGGTTCACGCGAACAAAAACGTCAACCTGACCATCTACAACTGCATCAGACCATTTTTTTGGCTTTGCTTTGTTTACTGGACTATACAAATAAAAACAGTGGAACTGTCAACTGAGGGATAAGTAGCGTTGTGGCCAAGGAAACCAAATAATCCTGTATCCGCGATTCGAGTCTCCCTCGGGCCTGGTCTTCCCATCTACCTTACCCACTCCCACCCTTTCTCCCTTTCCCTTCTCCCCTGTCCACTAAGCTTTATGCAGTGGTCTGGGCGCCAGTCTCTCGGATGGAGTAAATACTTGAGATGATGTGTGCAGCGTGGACATGACGCACGTACAAGAACGCACGATAACAAGGTGGCTGTACATGGTAGAATTCTGTAGGAAAAGCTGTTACTGTGATAAACCAGATGAAAACGTCTGCAGAGATATTAAGAAAAAAAAATATGGGTGGCGCCGTACTGTGGCGAACTGCTCTGTCCAGTGTGAGCAGCTGGTATTTTGCACAAGAAAAAACTTGTTCTGACACAGAACACAAACACAATACAAACCGATAAGAGACAATACAACGTATCACAATACGATACAGCGCAACACAGTACAAAACAGTAGAGTGCAATACAGTACAATACGGTACAATACAGAGCAGAATAGTACAGTACAATGTTGCCGGGAGTGGGAAGAGGTATCTCTCCGAGAGTTTGTTTCTGCACTGGGGCTAGGACTTACACAGGCCACACTTGTACGCCTTGCAATCCCATCGCAGAACACAGGGAGGGAGGAGGGGGGGGGGGGGGGGGGGGGGGGGGCAGTTCATACAGTCAAACATTTTCGAAGGATACCCCAGTCCGTCCGTCGTAGGATCACCCGCCAGTTTGGTCCGAGACTGCTAGAAATTACAGCTTACCCATATCTGGGGGTCCTCCGCCTCTCCACCCCCTTTGGACCCGCTAGGCTGGGGATGGTCGTTACAGCAATCCACCCAAGCGCTGGGCAATGAGAACACCAGCGTTTCTTCAGGAGAGCCAGGCAATTGTTCCTATGGTCAGGGAACCACAACAACAGACCAGCCCCTCCAAAGCTTCCCAAAGCATACCGGTGAAATTAACAGGCAGGGTCTGGCCAACACCAATAACGCTGGACGAAAGATTGTATGAGAACTTAATCAAAGTAGACGTCAGCTTTCACCCGGGACACTGGAGTCACCATCTAAGAAGGCGAACAAGGGAGAAGGAGTACATTTAACTGTCAGTTCCCATTGCTGCGCTTTTCTTGTCTTGTTCTATATATTATTTGAACCCGTGGATGGAAGGTCTTCACGAAAAAGGCACTGGTTTTGCAGGAATCACGCAGTTTCAATGAAACAATCCTGTCGTGTCAACATTTGCCTTGACAGGAGCCTGAATTTCGTCTTTTCTGACGAAAGAGGCACACCTGCTCACAAGCCTGCATACCGTGTGGTAACAAAACCACCATGGCATACAGCGGCGAGAAGTCCCTATCTGTGAACTAGTTTGCTAGTCTATAAGTCTTCACAATGATTTTTTTTAATGACCAACAATGGAGGGAGGTTGAAAAAACATAGGTGGTCCTTCTTAAGTTCTTTGTAGTAGAGCACAATACAATACAGTGCAGTTTAGTACAATATAGCACGGCACAGCACAGTACAGTACAGTACATAGAACGCTTTACAACACAACTTAGTAGAGAACACAGCACAGCACACCACAGCATAACAGAGAACAGCACAGAACAACACAGCATCAACACAGCACAACACAAAAATACGAAACAGTACTACTAAAAGAATACAATGCAATGCCGCACTGACCACCGCTATGAGGTGGTCAAAACACTGGATTCATAATCTAAAGATCAACGGTTCGAGTCCTAGCTGCCTCTGTTGGCTTAATTAACAAGTGTTTATCTAGAATTTTTGCGCAGACTCGCTCACCTAATCTTCCCTCCTTCATCCACCCCCATCACTATCCCTCCTCTCTCATTTCCTCCATCCGCTACTCTCCTCATCCCCCTACCTCTTACTTTCATCACTGTGTTTGTACATACACACAAGAAATTGAGCCACATCAGCATTTGCTTGGAAGGGAGGACGGGAGGAAGAGAAAGGTGTAGAGAGAGAGAGAGAGAGAGAGAGAGAGAGAGAGAGAGAGAGAGAGAGAGAGAGAGAGAGCTAGCGTGTGCGCGTGCGTGCGCGTGTGTAAGTGGAGTGTGTGTGTGTGTGTGTGTGTGTGTGTGTGTGTGTGTGTGTGCGCGCGCGCGCGCGCGCGAGCGCGGCACTAAGATACGAGGAGACAAAATGGGTACCACAAGAGAAATGGACAAGAATAGTTTTGTCACCTTTTATCCGCTGGAAATTCATAGAGCATATTGGAGGGACTTTCCCTCTTGCTGATAGTTTGATCAGCTCTGTCTGCCTCCTGAATCACAGGATAGCTGTCTGATCGCCATATTCCACAGCTGTTGGCGTCATATTACAGAGAGTGAAGCACACACAAGGCCTGCGGGCAAAGTCTATGTGCAGGCTAGTAGGCCGACGACCTCACTGAATGGTGGGCAAGAACGAAGCTTGTATGTGGCCGCACACCGAACATTCACGCACCAAGTCCTAGCTTTAACGAGTCGAGTGTTCATAGACTGGCGCAGTTAGATTGTTTTGGGAACTTCTATTGTGTCTGAAAGTTGATTCTCGTCATTTTCTTTTATATGGCCATCAAGGCAACAAGCCAGGTAGTCACAAGCAGACAGATTAAAGTTAAAGGAATGGGACTAGTTTGGGGTAAAACCCCCTGGCGCAAAAGATAGGATCACGGGATAAGTGTAAAGGCCTGAAAGTATTATCATCGGTGAAAATCCTCCCAAAACAAGCAAAATAGTTGGTGGGGAGTTGTTCTTTTGATCAATTATCAGTTTAACACTAAATGCTGGCTCAAAGTTACGGTAAGCCTCAAAACGCTTACACGGATTATTTAGTGTTTTAATGCAACATCCTAACTGTAGCGTGCGGCCTGTGTAGTTACTTGAGAGGGCAGTCTGGCCAACTGAACTGGTTTCTTGCCAGGAAGGACTAGTCACCTGCGTGAGAGAGAACGTCAGTCTGTCAGAATTGAGTAGTGAGAAAACGAGGCGAGTTACTGTTCCTTTTTCCTCTGGTTCGGTGATTCCCCCAGCCATCCTCTTGGGGCCGTAACCATTTATTCAGTACTGCGTGGTCCTGGTGGTTTTGGGGTTGTTGGTTTCGAATCTTTGCCGAGACTTTTTGCACGTGTGGGAGGGAAGGAGGGGTGGAGGAGGGAGGAGGGAGATGTAAGTACACTATTGAATGCAGAGGAAGGGTCATACGATACTTTAAGAACAAACCTCCAATTTTACAAATTACTGTAGCTCCCCAATCCTTCTCGTACCACTGCCTCCTTCGTTCTCCCCCATTCTCTTCAGCACATCTATATCCTTCACACACACACACACACACACACACACACACACACACACACACACACACACACACACACACGAACGCACACACACGCACCCGCGCGCGCGCAGAGAGAGAGAGAGAGAGAGAGAGAGAGAGAGAGAGAGAGAGAGAGAGAGAGAGAGAGAGAGAGAGAGAGAGACGCATTGTCACCGGGTGAACTTGATGACGTCGAAGACCTACATGCTTTTTGTCGTTATCACGGGAAAGGCCGTTTATCTTGGACATAATTATTTTAATCAACAAAACCATTCAATGTGCGGATCACAAAAGGGAAGAGGAATACTCAAAATGAAACACAAACACTACACACGCATCCAACATTAAAAAACAGAGAGAGAATAACCACACTTTGTTCATACCTTGCTAAGTTCAATATAGATTATAAAAGTCAGTGAAATCATTCAATGTTGAGGTCATGTTCCCTGTGATATGGGTCCGTGGATATACGGAGATGGAAAAACATAAGCCAAATAAAACAGAGAATAATTCCATTAAGCCTTGGTCTGAAAAAACGTGTGGAGCTTGCAACGAATTCTGGCTGATACCTCAGACCTGTGTTCATGAAAAAAGTCACCCACTGTCCAAATGGTGAATAATGGATTAATATGTTTGAAAAGTAGAAGGGATAAATACACAATGTTCAAAGCATTATAAACGCATTTGAAAAAAAAAAAAGAGGAAGATGCAGAGCTTCACAGTTTGTATGTTGAAAGGCGGATGTTTTGAGAAAAAAAAGGCGACAGGAAAGATTTTGTCATGCTCAGTAGCTTTCCTTAGTAGCACGCTGTGAGTATTCACTTAACTGTCCCAAACTTTTCTTACAGATTTTATGAGAAAGAGAGAAAAAAAAAATCTGTGCCATAACCTCATAATACAAACTAGAGTTCCAGATTTTTGCTCATTACAAGAATTACATCAAATCCAGTGTGCGGACAGGCATAAACTGTGATCTTTTTTCTTTTATGATCTTTAATCTTCAAAATATAAATCTAGTGACACTCTTTTACAGCGTTCTATCATAGGAAAAAAACAAAATCCACTACAGAAATTTAAAGTGAATTTATCGACACATCTATGAAGTCTATCCGGTCTATGGCGAATTAAATACCAGTGCGTTTTTCTTCTCTTAAAAATTCTGCACCCTCAATGTTTACGACAAAGCAAATTTCTCAGATTTTAACAGTAATATATTTTTTTTTAGAAGCGGTCACATACACCTAATATGATGTGTTGTCACAGCATTTAACGAGTAATAAAGAAACGGATGATTGCATATTCAGTCTTGTATGCGTATATTACATTTGGTTTGGGGTTTCTAGCAGACGTAAATCTTTCTGCTGCTATTGTTCAGTACTCTTCAAAGCCTTAAAGCTTTAGTGGTAAGTTTGATGATAATTGGGGTGCTGGCGGCGATAGATGGTGATGGTGGTGGTGGTGGTGGTGTGACGGTGGTGGTGGTGGTGGTGGAGGTGTGTGTGTGTGTGTGTGTGTGTGTGTGTGTGTGTGTGTGTGTGTGTGTGTGTGTGTGTATGTGTGTGTGTGTGTGTGTGCGCGTGAGTGTGTATGTGTGTGTGCGTGTGTGCGTGCGTGCGTGCGTGCGTGTGTGTGTGTGTGTGTGTGTGTGCGTGCGTGCGTGCGTGCGTGCGTGCGTGCGTGCGTGCGTGCGTGTGTGTGTGTGTGTGTGTGTGTGTGTGTGTGTGTGTGTGTGTGATGACTATACCTGCACATTAAAGGAATGTTCTTCAGCAGAAACACACTAAACAGAAAAAAAAAAAAAAAAAAAACCTTCATCACATATTCCTTTACATGGAAAGACTCACGGCACATATTTGGGACACTGTCACGTTAATACCCACCCCTCCTCCCCATCTTCTCCCCCTCACCTAATAATCTAGACTCTCTATACTGCGGACACTTTTCCCTCAACAGTAAAAGTAAGTGGGATCAAAACACTTCAGACACTAAACAGCACAGGTCTTTCGAGGATCCCAGCAATCAAGTAATGTACGAAAGCCGAACACGACAATCTCAACATGTTTAAAAGTTTTCATGTCTGTGGACAGAGAGAGAGAGAGAGAGAGAGAGAGAGAGAGAGAGAGAGAGAGAGAGAGAGAGAGAGAGAGAGAGAGAGAGAGAGAGAGAGAGTATGCCACAGTTCTTTATGATAGATTAGCGTTCTGTTTCTTGTTGTGTATACTATGATTTTCTTGGATAAAATAAAATTATGGGCAGGCAAACGTTTCTTCTTTGTTAATAATAAGCCTCATAAGAGGACTTCAGTTTTGTAAGAAAAGGAGAGAAAATAAATCATCTCTCTCTGTGTCTCTCTCACTGTCTCACACACACACACACACACACACACACACACACACACACACACACACACACACACACACACGCACGCACGCACGCACGCACGCACACACACACACACACACACACACACACACACACACACACACACACACACACACACACACACACAATACTCATACACGCACACTTACATGCTGTATTTGTGTTCGGAATGATACTCGAAAAAAAAAAAAAAGTGAAGAAACACTCAAGGAATGAAGGAAATCCATTTCTACTCAGCCCGTCGTCAGCTTTACGTCTACGGTAAAGAGACCAAAAGTGACGTCATATCACAAAGTTCCAAGGGAGACCACCATCCATACCGTCAGCAGACTGAAAACAAGACGAGCAGGCACAGTGATTCCTCGTTCACACAGAAGCACAGTCAGACGAGGGAGGGTGAAAGAAATGAAAGGGTAGTTAAAAAAAAAAGACAAATATCATGAAATAAATATGAAATTCAATGACAATAAGATTCATCAAAATTAAAGCGATGAATAATGACACCAAGCATCACACGACGCTGTATCACAAGGCGGGGGGGAGCAAGAGAAGGCGTTACGGGAACGACAACATCGTCTTGCCTCCAGCATGGAACATCCTGTATGCAGGGCAGTTTGATGTCCACCTCCATGGACATCAGCTCTGAAAGAGAGAGAGAGAGAGAGAGAGAGAGAGAGAGAGAGAGAGAGAGAGAGAGAGAGAGAAAGAGAGAGAGAAGCGTCTTTTCCTCAAGGCTTATGTCTGACATCGATGACCATCGTGAATGATAGGGTAGGTCCATATGCTGAATGCAGGACAGGAGCCCCTGAAACGGGGGGCAGTATGTTTTTATATCCACAGTAGTATTCGTCGGGATTATCTGGCAGATTCTCGTTGATCCTTTTAGAAGCGAGTCCTGTGAGCTCCCTCTGTCCAGGTGACAAACTGTCCACACAGAGCCGACCTTCCAGACATCCACCCGGAGAGCAGCTGATCCTGAGGATGACGTCATGATATCCGATTGACCTGGGCACCGACTTCTGTTGGTATGTGATTGCCTTGATGCAAGGGACTGTACCCACGGCACTGAAATGCACAGCTAGGTAAAGCTCGAAGAACTAAAAGAAGCTCCGCCCCACTTTTTTTTTTTTTTTAATTCTTCTCTATGATCACAAGAACTGCCACAATCATTACTCCTCCCAGTAGTGGCTGATGCTGCGCGCATTTGTATGAAGAAACCCCGAACGTGTCAAGTTCCCGGTGCAGGTCCCTGGCATTAAAGCTCCGTGGAGTCCTGCTGGGGCTGCACCAGGTCACTGAATGACTCGGCACGACTAAGCGGCGCCCGGACGATCTCCAGCTGGGAGTCTGTTTTCTCCAGCGGCGTCAGAGGCAGCTTCTCCGAGTGGTTCAGGCTGTCTTCACTGCCGCCCGTGGGCAGGCCAGGAATGAGCGGGGAGTCGGGCAGGGACACGCTGCACTGACGCTGAAGACCTGGATGAGTCGGGGCCGTACCTCGCCTCTTGAACGCCAGCCCTTTCGCAACCCAGACCCCAAAACCACCACCACCCGCGGTGTTGGGCGAACGGGACTCACCACGCGGGTATGGAGAGCGCGGAGTCTGCGGCGAGCAGTTGGAGGAATGATCGTTGGTGCTCTGGCCGTCATGCTCACTGTCTGACCCCACGGGTTTGTAATACTGCTGGTTCCTCCCCTCCCCTCCTCCTCGCTCCCCCGCACAACCTGGGCGAGCCTCGGTCGTCGTCGTTGCCCAGTAGCCGCGTATGGCTGCTAACGGACCCCTGAGAGAGCGGGGACAGGGTCGGGGAGGGTCGGCCGCCTCCTTCTAGATGCCCCCCGTCGTCGCAGGGACGGCGAGAACTCCCCGCGGAGCGTGCCGCACGTGCCTTCCGTGCAGGCTGAGGCGAAGAGCTCACTAAAGCACTCTGGCGAGTTCCCGAAGAAGAACTGCGGCCGACCTGCCGCCTGGCGCAGCAGAGAGGTGGGTCCTCCTGGCTGAATAGCCGGCGCCGATCTCTGCCTGTCCACCACTCTCCTTTGAGGAGCGTCTCTGATGTAAGTCTTCACCTTGCTGACCGAGGCTTTCTCTTGGGCTGGGGACTGGATTCCCCCAGTCTGGGGAGGAGCGGCGGGATCGGGAAGGCCTGGCACCTCTGGGGCGCTGGCTGGGGGCTGGGGCTGTCCTCCCATGGCCTGAAGGATGTGCTGAAGGGTGTTGCCGATGTTCTTGACGTCGCTGCACAGCGAGTCCAGGCGGCGCTCCAGCTTGTCCACGCAGGTTCGCGTGCCCTCCACCTCGTTCTGCAGGTTCTGCATCACGCTGGTCTCCTCTGACTTTTGTCGGCCGCCTGTGGGCACGTGGAACCAAAAGGTGTATAAACAAGGTAAAAAACCCTCGCGCGCGATCACAAACATGTACACTAAGATGCCTCTGCACGCGTACACGCACGCGCGCGCGCGTGCACGCGCGCGCGCACACACACACACACACACACACACACACACACACACACACACACACACACACTGCACTTGTCCATCAATAAAGTGCTGTCGTTCTTCCTCCTGCACACCTCCGCTGCTTTCCATAGCAATCCTTCTTATTCCTTCCCGTTTCAGAGAGAGAGAGAGAGAGAGAGAGAGAGAGAGAGAGAGAGAGAGAGAGATCCATCTGTCAGTGTCATTATAAAATAAGTCTACTAGGCACCCTTTCTAGTGATTCCTGTGCAGCTACCTGTTATACACACACAGACATAAACACGCACACACGCATATGCTCATGCCTGCATGCACATATATGTGGTCATGCGTGCACACACACCCACACCCACACACACACACACACACACACACTTTCTCAAACCACCCACTCCCTTTGTGTATACCATCCAGTCCCCACCATTGCCGTCTTCCCCTCTGTCACGCAATACCCTTTCACCTCCCCTCCCCGCCATCCGTCCATTCTCTCCTCTGACGCATGCCCTCTCCCCCTCCTCCTCCTCCATTCCCCCTCCTCCTCCCCCCCCCCCCCCCCCCCCCCGTCCCCATTATCCCCTTCAGCCTCCATATCCCTGTCTCCCACATGTCACGTCACTGCACGTCCTCCTACCCGAAGCCACAGACGACGCTCTGCTCAGGCGAGTCTTGGAGCTGTCACCCCTCCCGAGCAACCCCATCCCCGGAGGCCCCGCCGTCCGTCCATCCATCCGCCCCCACGGCACTGGACAGCGTCCTCAGGTAGGCCGGACTGGGCACCACGCCTGAGTTCACTCCCCCTGGAACACCCCCCCAGGTCCTCCGCCTCGGTCCTCCTCCTCCTCCTCCTCCTCCTCCTCCCCCTCCTCCTCCACCCCCTCCTCCTCCTCCTCCTCCACCTCCACCACCTCCTCCAGAACGTCCTCCGAGTCCCGCGAGGATCCCCGTCCCTGATCCTGTTCCTGCTCCGCCTCCTCCTCCTCCTCCTCCTCCTCCTCCGGCTGGGCCTGTCCCTGACCGTCGGCCTGGAAGGGCGGGGCTGTCCTTTGGGGGATCTTCCTCCCTGCTGTGAATCGTGGAGACAGTCGGTTAGTGTTGGAAGGGAGATTTAAGAAAGATGAACATGGCGAGAGAGAGAGAGAGAGAGAGAGAGAGAGAGAGAGAGAGAGAGACAGAGAGAGAGAGAGAGAGAGACAGACAGACAGACAGACAGACAGACAGAGAGCAGAGAGAGACAGAGAAACAGAAAGACAGTGTGTAGATGGAGGGAAGGAGAGAGAGGGAGATAGAGACAGAGGGGGATGGGACAGAGAGGACAGAAACAAAAAAGAGAGTTGGTGGAAGAGAGAGAAGAGAGAGAGAGAGAGAGGAGAGAGAGAGAGAGAGAGAGAGAGAGAGGGACAGACAGACAGACAGAGACAGAGGCAGAGCGTGTGAATGGAGAGAGAGAGCGAGAGAGAGAGAGAGAGAGAGAGAGAGAGAGAGAGAGAGGGACAGACAGACAGACAGAGACAGAGGCAGAGCGTGTGAATGGAGAGAGAGAGAGAGAGAGAGAGAGAGAGAGAGAGAGAGAGAGAGAGATTTTTTCAGGTCTAATACCGATTTCTTTTCCTTTTCAATTCACAGTCACAACAGATTTGGAATGTAAGTGAGATGTATTAGTGACAAAGAAGAAAAAAAAAAACAGTAACATGTAAATGACTACAATCTATCAAGGGAGGCAGGCAGGAAGAGAAAGTAAATAAACAGAACGATAAAACAACAACAAGAATAACACAACAACAGTGAATTAATAAATTAATACATGCAGAGACCTGGTAACTAGCTAACTGATAAAGTAACCAATAACTACACCGACTCTCTCCGTACATGAATAAATGAGTAAATAAATAAGTGAGCAGTGAGTGAAGTAATGGGAAGAAACTTTTGGGAGAGCTTGACAGCAGAAGGTCTTTCGAGAAGACCACCACCCCACCACCCCCACCCCCTCCCTCCTCACCCTCCGACTCAGACAAGTGTTTCGGCCTTGAACTCCTAACACTCTAAGGGGGCCGGGCCACATCCAGGTCATGACTCCCAGATGCCCTTCTACTGCCAACTTTTTTTTTTTTTTGATTTCTTGGAGCTGCCGGGATTCGAACCACAACCAAAGGATGGGTGGACGTCTTAAAGTCAATAAATAAAGAAATCGCCGGGGTCCTTCCTAAGCAACATTGGCAGCCGACAGCGTGCCTCAAAGACAGGTCAGGTCGCCATCTTCTGATGAGGATAGATAGAATACAACGGCGAATGACTGATCTCCCTTTTTCGACTGTCCAACCAACAAAATATTCCATTGTAGCCAAGCAAGCAAGTATGTGTCCTCCCAGCCTAATGTAGACACACAGATCAATATGTCAGAAAAAAAAAAAGCTGCCCCATGCTGTTATCAGGGGAATATTGTGTTTTCCATACTCTGAGGTGGCTTGGATAGAGGTTTGTTTTCGTTTCGTAAGTGGTCTTTCTCTGTGATATCTGTATTGTCTGTCTGTTTGTCTATCTATCTAAAATGTCTGTCTGTCTGTCTATCTGTCTGTGTCTGTCTGTCTGTCTGTCTGTCTGTCTCTGTCTGTCTGTCTGTCTGTCTCTGTCTCTCTCTCTCTCTCTCTCTCTCTCTCTCTCTCTCTCTTTTTTCGTTCCCCTTTTTGTTTTTCTGTTTCTGTCTGCTTGTCTTTCTTTCTCTCTCTGTCTCTCTCTTTCTTTCTCTCTTTTGTTCTCGTTTTCTTTCGGTTTCTCTTTTTTCTTTCCGTCTGAAAAAAAATCTCTGTGTGTCTCTGTTTGCTTATCTGTCTTTGTCCTTCTATATGTCCCTTCTCTCAATCTCTGTGTCTGCGTCTGTTTGTCTGTCTGTCTGTCTCTGCTTGTCTTTCTCTCTGTCCATTCTTTTTATTCTTACCACAGTTTATTCGTTCTCAATGTTTTCAGTTCAGCGTTCATACTTTGCTCTTTTTTTTTTTTTTTTTTTTTTCGCCATCCCTCCTCTCATATTTAATCGTGGAATTACCTTCGATTTTCTGCATTGTTCTATCCGGCTGTAAAAAAAAGGGAAAGCTATCACGACATTCCAAATAGCCGTCGATTGTATCGATCGGTGTGTCCGATGGCTAGAAAATGAGAGGCTCAACAACTTAATAAACTGTAAAGAACGACGAAGGGAGACAACGCGTGTTTCCACGGTGAAAGAGTTACGCGCGCAAGAGGCACTCGCAAACAAACATGGAGAGTTCCCGGCAAAGCGGAGGTCCTGGCTGGACGTACTTTGAACTCAGCACTTGCCTACACGGCAATACAACACACACACACACACACACACACACACACACACACACACACACACACACACACACACACACACACGCACGCACGCACGCACGCACGCACGCACGCTCACACGCACGCACGCACGCACGCACGCACGCACGCGCGCGCGCGCGCACACACACACACACACACACACACACACACACACACACACACACACACACACATATATATATATATATATATATATATATATATATATATATATATATAGAATTATAAACAAAGCTTGCTCTTATGTCTCAGATTGTAGAGATTGTGCTCGGTACTTAACCTTGGAATTTATTGTTTTATTCTCTCTCTCTCTCTCTCTCTCTCTCTCTCTCTCTCTCTATATATATATATATATATATAATTTTCTAGATATAATACCTGCTATGCCTACAGTTCTAACGACAAAGCTAGCAGGATCTATTATCGGCTCAGACACTTTGACTAAAACAGCTTTCCATAGCAGCATAACGATGATTAAGATTAACCTTGTGTGTTACTTTCCCACAAATGACTTCAAAGATATATGGATGCTCACGCTACCAAAAGTAAAGCGAAACGACTAAGACAATAATCCCTTTTTATGTTCGTTATCTTTTTTTCGCTCTTACCACCTGGCTTCTGATTTCACCACGCTTTCGGTTGAAGTCTGTGTGTTTCAGTGCCTGAGTCAAGAAGCACCATCAGCTTTTCATCCCATTTCAGTCTGAGCCCTATATGCCGCTAGATTAATTATTGGACTTCAGCTAATGGGTGATATCTCAACCATCAGATCAATACGAAAACGATTTTAAACACGAAAACTACGTAGTTCTTTTCTGGCAGGCAGAATTTTTCTCCTTTTTCCGTCCACGCTAGTAGTGGAACAGTAGCAAGGAAAATGAGGAGGAGGAGGAGGAGCTGTTAATTAGAGGCGCAGTACCAATGATATTGACTGTGCATTGCGGCAGGTGTAGCCCTTTTGATATGGAATGTTATCACACACACAGAAACAGATGAACAGAAAAATTGCTGGTAACCTCGGTTTGACTGACATGAAGCAAATTCAGAAGTACGATGTGGAATTAGTTCTATTGTTTGTCTGGCAACCAACGAAGGAATGAATGAAGTAGATGTCTAATACTTATTTACTATTTACCTTCTTACCTGAGTGACGGAGAAACTGTGTGAAAACTTCGAACACCTGTATTTTATGCAGTTGACAGACTTATTCTTTTCTAGATACTTTCCATGGATCAGTAGGACTGGGCCTAATCCAGGTAATTAAACAGGTAAATGACCAATCGTTTCAAGAAGGTGAACAGAGTTTAAAGTAAGAGGCATCCCACAACTTGACGGGGTGAAAAATGAAATAAATTAAGAAATTTGTTTTTGTTAAAACGAAGTTATCTTTCATTTTCTGTGACAGAAGATTTTCTGATGAACTAACGACAGCAACAGCAAGAAAAACAGAGGAATTCAAAGTAATAATTTCACAATAATGTCAACTGCGCTTCAAGCTATCACCTCTCCATCATCTCTGTGAAACTTTACTCAGCAATGAAGTTAACATTTACTTTCTTGATGATCTGATCTAAATCAGTTTCATCAACGCTAAAAACAGATGACTAGAACACATTAGTTTGTGCATAATTCCTTCATCAAACACAATTTGCTTTCATTTTCATGGGATCTTTGGAAGAATGATTTAATTCAGTTCAATCTCGACGACGTTTGCAAACATCCCTCGGAGGAAAATGAAGAATGATCGATCGCGCTGCGTCTCTCCATCTGTTTGTTTTCAATCTCTGTGAGAATTGGGATCAATGTTGTTGACATGCCTCTGACGTTTGGAATGGTCGTTGTGGAAATCTTTGAGTAGTTAAGGACAACATTATAAAATGAAAAAAAAATGTTTTTGTGCAATTTGTGGCGATCGTCATCCAGTTTGTTTTTCTCCTCACCTGTATATATGGCTTGTCTGGAAGAGAGAGAGAGAGAGAGAGAGAGAGAGAGAGAGAGAGAGAGAGAGAGAGAGAGAGAGAGAGAGAGACAGACAGACAGACAGACAGACAGACAGAGACAGGGATAGGGAGACAGAGAGACAGCGAACGGACAGACAGACTGACTCAGACACACACAGAGACAGACTCACTCCACACACACACACACACACACACACACACACACACCACAC
>JADBJO010000905.1:209975-229975 GCA_016801955.1 Conus betulinus | reverse complement strand
CGTTCGTTTTTGGGTATGTATATTGATCTCAGTGTCATAAAAAAACACACACACCAACACTGGAGATTTAAACTGAATAAGCATACTGAATACTCAACTCTCTCTCTCTCTCTCTCTCTCTCTCTCTCTCTCTCTCTCTCTCTCTCTCTCTCTCTCTCTCTCTCACACACACACACACACACACACACACACACACACACACACACACACACACACACACACACACACACACACACACAATGAAACATATCTTTTTTTCTTCTGCACACAGCTAAAAGTCCAATTGGCAAATACTTATAATAGATAACAGTCAGTGGTGAGATGAGTCAAGAGAGTTACATAATCCTGAAAATTAAGGAAGTGGGTGACAACAAGTGCAGGCTAATAATTCTTCCGTCATTATAGTACTGATATTGGCAAAGATTTGAACTTAAAAAAAAGGGGGGTTGGGGGTTGACGATGAAGAAAATGGGAACATGAAATTAAGAAAATATATAATAAATATGAAAACCCTTCATTAGCTGCATGAGGGTACCATTGTAATCCCCCCTGAAGGCAGATCTATTTGTATTGCCCTCTCCAAGGCCTTTCGTCTGCTGGATCGGACTCATCAGGGAGACACGTCTGGTTGTGTCTGTGCTCCTGGCGTCAAATAGACACACCCACAGTCCATAATTTGTGGTGGTGTTCTCACGACCTAGGCTTCAAAAGAGAATCCATCAGCACCCCCAGAGTAGAAGAGTTATATGTTTTTTTTTTATTGTTTTGTATTTGTTTTATCTTTGATTAAGTGGGTTTTTTGCGTTAAAGCTGTCGGTAAGTTAATTGTTTTGACTCGTTGTGTTAACCTTTTTTCCGGAATCTCGATTTTTTTTTTTCGTCTAATATTATGTAATGGGGAAGACGTAAAACAAAACAAAACAAAGCAAAACAAACAAACAACAACAACAACAACACACACACAACACACACACACACACATGCGTATAAAAAGCTAGTTTTCCTCCAGTCTCATATTTCGAGCGTTCCTTACGGTTTTCTCCCATACACAGCCACACACTAATAGATCCTCAGCCCGGCAATCTACAGAGAGCATTCAATATCGGGTCGTTTTGAAGCAACCCGCCAGAGAACACACTGCACCGCAGTACGCAGGACACTTGCAGGAATTCACCCCCCTGTTCCCCCCGCCCCAGCCCCCAGGAATCCCCCGCCGCCATCTCCGCCTTTTTCCCAACTTCCCCCACACCTACCCCCTTATCTCCACTCTTCCTACGCTTCTTACACCTTCTCCCACTTATATGGATAATTGTTTAATTATGATGCCTGTGAAAGCGTGCAGAGGGCTTCTCCATCTCCTTTTTCCGCGATAATCCCGTGATGTGGAATCAGAAGCTGGGATCGCCCCATGAGTGCAGGCGGAACGTGTTACTAACCAGACCACATGCAGGAATTTGTCTTTTCAACGACCGAGTGCCATCACTTGTTTCCCTTGCACCTGTTGAATGTTTTTTTTTTTTTTTTTTAGTCTGTTTTGTCTTTCATTCATTTCTTCGCTCTTTCTTTGTCTTTCTTTCTTTCTTTCTTTTCTTATTGTATTCTGTATTTACTAGTTTTATTTTCTTAGTTATTTATCTATCTATTTATTTGTTTATTCATTAACTTATTGATTGATTGATTCATTAATTAATTTATTTAGTAATTTATATTTTTCTTTCTTTATTTTGATCGCTCTCTAAAGTTTTATTGCAGGATTTTTAATCTTTGCAGGAAAGCTCTGCTAACCAATCACACACTGTTGAGAAGCTTTTAACATCAAAATCGACCAAGCGCCAATTTGAAGTAATCAGCATGCGTCCACTTTAATACAAACCTATCGTACAGTTAAGAAATTCCAGCCACAATATGGATACACATCAGCAGTTCAGTGTGGAGGTCTGTGAACGTGGGGCACCAACGCAAATGATTAGATGATTAATAATTCACATTTAACAACAAAGCAGGATAAAAAAAATAAATCAGCGTTAGAAAATGTAATAAAGTAGTCCACACGACACGCACACAAATCCTCCGAGCGTTAGAAGTCATCATTACGCATGCAGACCAATCATCAAGTATTAGACCCATCAGTTTTGCTGCAAATCTTTGAAGTTAGGAAGCGAATGGTTAAAACTGTATTGATGCTGCGTAGGCTTCCTCCTCAAGTTTGTCATCGTTTAATTGACGGTAAAGAATTAGCGCATCTGTCCAACTATGCAGAGAAAGCTTTGCTTGTTTCGGTTTTCGTTGATTTTGTTATCACTTTTAAAGGACAGATTATTTCCCTTTCTCAATAAGCCTGGCAAATCAACGTCTCTGTCTCACAGTCTCTGCAAGACCCAACAGGAAGGTTTGCATAACGTAATGAACAACAGCGTCTGTAGAGTAGTATTCTGTGTCTTTTGTGTAAACAGTATATCGGTAAAGTCGAGAAACTTTTTTTTTTTCATTATATGGCACGTTGTTTCCCTTCTAAAGATCAAAGACAAATACAACAACTCCTTATTCACCTCTATTTCTCTCTAGAGTACATTTCTGATAATGTGTTGCAACATCATCTGTGCTATTCTGGTACAATAGTGCTACTTTAGTGGTTTTTATTGGACGGATCCGAGTTAAATTGGTTAAAGCGTTAGGTTACGGAGCTGAAGGTCGTGAGTTCAAACCACTGGCGATTGATTTTTACCACTTTGCAATCCCTTTCCTCTACCCAACAGCAGTCTGACCAGTACCTGATTTACTTCAGGAAAGTTTGAGGCGGCGGAGGGAGAGGTAGTTTACGCCTTCCATAAAGCTGTCCTCTAGACACTGTGGATTTCTAGATGTTTTACGCCCCATATGACCATTAGCTATAGGAGTTCCAAAATTTGAGAAGAATACTGAAGGCAAGTATAAAAAAATGTTTAAGTCAATAGTTTCATCGTTGTAAAAATGAACATTCTCTCTCCCTCTCCCCCCCTCCCTCCATCTCTCTCTCTCTCTCCTCTCTCTCTCTCTTGCAACCCTCTCCTCTCTCTCTCTCTCTTTGCAACCCTCCCCCACCTATCTCTCCTGACCTCACTCGTCATTCTCTGTGTCACCCGCATGATAACCGCGACACTCTTCCCAAGAAACACAACAGCCAGCAGAGCCAAGTCCCTACCTCAATCCACCAATGATATCCCCGTTGGGAAAGGTGGTTCGGCCTGTCAGCTTGGACAGCAGCGGAGAGGTAGTAGAGTGTTCCGAGTGCTCCGACTCGTCCTCCTCCATCAAGGGTTTGCTCAGATTGAGCGGGGTGAGGGGGGGTGTGGGGCGTGCGGGGGGTGAGGGGAGGCTTGTCGTCGACATCGTCATTGCCGTCGCTCAGCTCGTCTTCCTCGTCTTCGGAGATGACCGGGAGGGTGTTGACGGCGGGGAGGAGGGTGTCGTCATCCTGTTGGATCGGAACAAGACATGGAAATTAAGGGGGGAAAAGGTTTCAAAGTGAGATAACTGCAGGCAGAAGTTGAACCGAGAAGATTTACCGTTCCGCAGAGCGAAAGAGACAAAACCAATGACAAGATAAAAAGCTACGCGTTTTGACCTCTTTGTTCTTCTTTAGGCAAGACAAACAATATTCAGGACAAATGAAAACGAAGAACGAACAACCACTTATCTCCCCAAATTGGGCACAAAATGGATGTGTAAAAAAAAGTACAACATTATGCTTTTTTTTGATGGCCCAATCGACCACAAAAGCCGTAAGAGTGCTGAAATAGATAATTGAAAAGGGTGCCTATGATTAAGTTTAGTGGTAAGATAAACATGTCTTTAGAGGACAACCAAGAAGACATCGTAAAAAATGTTTTCTAAAAACGATACATATGTGACAAAAATGGTTTATTTGAAAAAGTCATGGTCCCGCCCTAAAGGGGGTGAAATTCACGAACCACAAAAAGAGTACGAAAAACAAGATAATATATTCACTTTCTCTCTAGACTTCAAAATACACAAACATATTCTTTTTCCAAGCACTCATAAATGGATGGGGAGTTCGAATGAGTGTCAAAAATCCGGTTTTTCTGTGGGGAAAATAAAAAGAAAGTTTAAATGCAATTCTTGAGCATGATTATGAAGGAAAATTAAAAGACAAATTACACACACACGCACACAGCAGACCTAGGACTACAACTCCCCATTTCTATGTACAGTAATGCTTTACAAGTTCGTCACGCCCATACACGTACAAAACAATAACCTGAAATATCACTTACGCACAGAGTATTAATATCATCAATTTGTTTTTTCTCTCGAGTATAGATAGACAGATACACTTTACAGAAACATATACGCACAAATCCCTCCTCTCCTTTTCCTAACAAATAAAAGAATGAAGTGAAAAGCATAAACGTACATGTGTTAGAAGTAACGGAACATACTTTCGATCTGTTAAAAAAAAATCTGTAAAATTATATACAATGATAGAGAGTAGATGACATTGCGATCTGTATTGTTCACTACCCATCCGACAGGACGGACATCAAGTAAGAAAATGAGAACTATATGCACAACAAATCCATGACTAAGAGATTCAAATGCCGAGTCAGTTTCTGGAACTAAAAGTTTAGTTACCAATACATTTGTTAGGAGTCAACGTATTTACTACATCAAACATGAGCTGGAGTTTTTTTTTTAGGGAAAAAACCCATCCCACAACAGAAATTTTCGATAGAGAGGTACAGATGATTAGGAATATATACATAGATGGATTAATCACACAGATAATAGATGAATATGATACAATTATAGATAAATGTGTAAATGAAAGGACAGTCAGATAGACACTCAGACAGAACGATGAGCAGATAGATACATAGACAGATAGATAAAAAGACGGACATATGGACAAATAGATGGATACAATATATGTAGAGAGAAACATAAACAAACAGCGAAAGAGAGACGTTGATAGAAAAAAGGACAGACAGTCAGATAGATAGATAGATAGATAGATAGATAGATAGGTAGATAGATAGACAGATAAATAGATAATTAGGTACATTGATAAGAGACAGATAGACGGACATACAAATGAATAGATACATCAATAGATAGATTGAGTAGATGGATACCTAGATAGGATGGAAATAGACATGCGGACTGACTGGTAGACAGACTGACGAGTATATAGAGAGCAGTATAGAATGATAGACAGAAAGATAGACAGGATCATGAATGGATATAGGCAGACAATAGAAAAACAGACTGTTATCATAAAATCAGAAGTAAATAAATACATACCACATGCTATAAAATTCCATGACCGCCATGCCATTACAAAAGAAAAGAAAATCCCGTACAAGTATACAACTACACGATAACACTGAATTCAGCTCTTTTCATGCAAAAATATCCCCCAACCCCCAGCCCTCAATGAAAGTCTACGCAGGCAAAAACATAAACGAGAGTTAGAATGGAGATTTCGAATTGTTAAAAACAAGCACAGACTCGTTATGATAATAATCATACAGACTGAATGACTTCATACGAATTTATAGCTTGCAGAAACAATAAAAACCAAAGGATGTTGAAAGCAAATTTTTGAAAATATACGTAAATGCTCTATGAATAAATAAGTGAATAAATCGATGAAAATCAGCATTGGCCGTCAACTCTACGACGTGCGGAGGCAGTACGAGAATGAGTGTACTGATAATGACCGTGATTGAAAAAAAAAATAGTTGTCAAACACTGTGAACGGAAGAAAAGGTGCAGACAATGTGAAAATAGATTATTTGCTTCTATCCAAAGGAGTACCTTACCCTCCTGAAAATGCGTCGGATAGGCGGTAAAAAAACTGAACAGAAAATGGGTCTTCTTTTGAAGGGAAAACTATTACACACAGGAAGTATTCATACTCTTTGAAATTTGAATTTAGCATTGTTTTGTTTGTTTCTTTGTTTGTTGCTTGTTTTTCTAAATCACACAGTCGTCTGTCTCATACCTGGTTTTTGTGAAAACACAGTAAGAGTTAGCTATTCTAATACTTACTGTTGAATCTCTCTCTCTCTCTCTCTCTCTCTCTCTCTCTCTCTCTCTCTCGAAAACAACGTGCGTTCGTACCTACATGGGCTACTAACGCATCCAAATAAAATCACAGTATTGCAGGTTAGAGGCAGAGGAGGAGTCTGTCGAGGGAAAGGGGGGGGGGGGGGGGGGGGGGGGGGGGGGGGGGGGGGGGGGGGGGGCGAGAGGGGTGTGGAGAGATGAGCCAAGACAGTACATGTACTGTGAATTTGATTTATGTATGTATTGTTACATATATGATTGCTTACCTAAAATCGTAAAGAAATCATAAGAAGGTTGTAACGGAAATGCTATTATCAAAGAAAAATCTATAAATCCGGATACACTGACCACGATAAAAGTTGTAAACGACACACAGCTGAGTGATTCATTCCTCAAGCAAAGCCAATCAACTAACCAAGGAACCATGGAACCAGCATCGTAGCAACCAACCAACCAATTAACCAACCAACCAGCCAACAACCCAACCAACCAGCCAGCCAACCAACCAACTATCTAATCATCTATCCACCCATCCACCCTCACGCGAATCCCTCCACCAACCAACCAACCAACCAACCAACCAACCAACCAACCAACCAACCAACCATCCAAACAGCCAATCAGCCAAACATCCATCCATCTGAACCAGTCCAGTCGCTGAGGAAGCAACCAGAGCATACAACCACTCCTTCATCTAATTCCAAGCCGCCATTGAATCATCCAACAGTAGATATGATACTAAACATACTGATGGTCGGATAGATGGCCCAGTGGTAAAACAGTCGCTTAAAAAGCGAGAACACTTCTGGTTCGCGTGTTCAAGTCTAGCGTACGGCAGGGCTTTTTTTTCTCCCCCATTTCCGCCAGTGTAACGTGGAGCTTTGAGTTCAAGTATTTCGGATGAAACGATAAACTAAATGCCCGTATCTGGCATCTCTAAGCTCATGTGACAAGGGAGAGTTCCTTGGCAACATTTTTTTTATTTAGAATTTCAAGTTTATGAAAAAAAAGTTTAGGTAGAAAATAAAGAAAAATGACTGGTTCAAGTACTAGGGAAACTCGCTTTCCGTGAGAACTGCAGATTGTTCACACACACACACACACACACACACACACACACACACACACACACACATATATATATATATATATATATATATATATATATATATATATATGCGCGCGCGCGCGCGCGCGAGCGCACACACACTAACACACACACACGAACACACACACACAACACACACACGAACACACACACACACACACACACACACACACACACACACACACACACACACATACATACACACACACATACACACAAACGCGGGCGCGCGCGCACACACACACGCACACATACAAAAGTGACAATAGGCTTGTGCAAATATGTAGTCTTATTACGGTCTATTAACAGAAACAAGTTTTGCATTCGGTTTAAACAGAAAGAACACCCAATGAAAAACATTCTCTCTTCACCTGTCACATCTGTACACCGATCAACCGGTGGAAAACTGTTACAATTTGATTAATGTGCCTTAGACTGAACAGTCAATCAAACCAAAACCAAAACCAAAACACTGTATTGGTAGCATTCTTCCATTTGAATTAAGGAGTACCGTCTCTCTCTCTCTCTCTCTCTCTCTCTCTCTCTCTCTCTCTCTCTCTCTCTCTCTCTCTCTCTCTCTCTCTCACTTTTCTCTCTCTTGATTCTTCCCTCTTTCTTCTTTTCTCTCTCCGCCAACAACAACAACCACAACAACAACAACCACAACAACAACAACAACAACAACAACAACAGCAAAAAAACGAATTACAAACCAACCAGCCTCACAAACGTGGAAGTCAACCCACCAACACACCCCACATCCTTTCTAAACCCTCACATACTCACCTCAATGTCTTCGTGGCCTTCGCGCAAGTTGTAGGTCAGGTCGTTGGGGAACTCAGCTAGGAACTTCTCCGAGAATTCCGGGTAAGGCTGCAGACATTCCACCAGACCCTGCGTGTTGATGCAGAGCAGCTCGCAGTAGGCCAGGGAGCGCACGTCACCCCCTGAGATGCTCACTGGGTCTTCAAACTTGATGTCGGATCCGAACAGGTCGCCCTTGCCTGCACAGAGACAAGTCAGATGGGTTGGTGGATGACTGATCGTGAGTAATTAAGACTTAGTAAGAAGGGCACTCGGTACAGTGAAGAAGTTCCGCCGAAGTGGAAATGGATCCTGGATCGTCTCTTTGATCCGGATTTGCTTTACGGATCCATTTCAAATTGTGCTGAGATCGTTCTTGAACCACGCTAGGGTTTCTCATCAATTTGTATTAAAATCAGTTTATCAGATTTTGCGTCATCTTGTTGACAGGCAGACTGACAGCATTGAGGGTGAGAGCAAAATGAACTTGACGTAGTAAACAAGAAACGCTTCAGCTGGTTCCGTAGAAAAACAAAAAAAAGTGTTTCACATTCCTGTCTGGATTAAGGAAGAACATAGCTGTCTTTTCCCTCTGCCTGCCTGCCTGTCTGTCTGTCTGTCTGTCTCGTTCTCGTCTCTCTCTGTGTGTTTTCTCTGTCTCTGTCTCTGTCTGTCTGTCTGTCTGTCTGTCTTAAACACCAGCCGCCGTGGTGTAGTGGTTAGCTGGTGACGGGCTAGGAGGTCATTGGTTCGAATCCCATCACGAGTAGTTCTTTCATGGGATTTTCCGGGCCCAGCCGTTCTTACCTAGGGCCGAGTGTTCCATGGAATCAGATGAGAGGCCGGGACCAGTCAGGTCAGGTATCAACCACTCAAGACATGCTTCTGAGAGCAGTGTTCCAATCACCCAAAACTGCAGGTGTGTCTGCATTTCTCGGGCCTGACTGACAGACACCAGTACACATTCTGAAAGGAAGCGTAGAGGACAGGCTTGTCGTGCAGTCTCAGACCAGAACAGAACTTCAAAGAATCTATCTTCACCGTTCTCTTCGTAATCGTAAACGACGTGGCCCTTCATGTTGTGCTCTCGTGTTTAACCTCAGTTTCGATTTTTCCCCTATGTCCGGGATGAGTTCTTCTCCAGACTGTCGATATTAGCCAGGTCATGACTGAAGATGGATGGATGTGTGTTTGCACCCGCAGAGAGGGGAAGCTTACCCACATTAATTCCGCGACTGTCATTGTTGTTGCTAGAAGGCATGCAGTGACGTCTAGGGTGTCCAAGGTATATAGGATCATAACCGGGTATCGCTGAACAGTATCGGGGTGATTCAGCAACAGTGCAGAGCCTCCTCTGGTGGGTTGCCTCCTGACAGTCTGATCTTGATTGCTGTCCAGCCATAGCGGTGCTGGGGCTGGAGTGAAACCAACCTGGATGTGGCTGACCATGGGATGGCTGAAGTGAGCGGCAAGGGAGCAAAGTGACTGAGGGAGGCACGAGAAATGCGATGGCCAAAACCAGCCAACCAAACAACCAGCAACAACGACTACAACAAAACTAACAAGAGTCAAACAATAAAGAACAGATAACCATAAACCTCCTGACCAGTGCCGCTTCCAGTGTCCTTTGACTTTACACATATACAGGGAAACGGCATACAAAAGAAACGAGGAAATTCCCGCCCAAACAGGAACAGGCAATTTGTCCATATCCCCGACCTAAGATATGTAGGCCTACGATGTAACAACAAAATTTACAAACAACAAATTTACTTTGCTTCAGGAATGGCGTAGTAGTCTTTAATAGGCGCATAGCTAGGTGTGTTGGTGAATGCGTAACATGTCTTGGTTTTGAGTTACGTGCCTTGCATTGTCACACCCTTAAAGCAGAACTTGTCTCCCTTGTTTATTAATATCTTCTTAATGTCACCCCATCTCATTTGAGATTAAGAGTGACATGATTTAGAGCAATGTTTTTCAATTAAGAGTGACATGGGTTAGAGAAATGTTTTTCAATCAATCGATTTTCAACCATGATGTTACTGCGTGACAGCTGTGGTTGTTTAAAAAATGTTGACTTCGTAAAACAATGCCTGTTTCTTTTCTTAAAATTAGGTTGAAGCAGCCTTGCTAGGACTTTATTTTTTAATACTGTAGTTGTGAAATTTCTAATGTATGCTTGTTTACCTGTCCTAAATTCGACCTTGGAAAACACAGAGCACGTTTTCAAGGAAGATTTACCGAGTTAATTATTTCGTTACGTTTCAAATGTTCTTTTAAATTATGTTCGAAGTTAAAATTCCTAGTGTTGTGTGTGTGTGGGGGCGTGCGACCGCGCATGTGTGTATGTGTGTGTGCATGTGTGTGTGTGTGTGCGTTTGCGTGCGTGCGTGCGTGTGTGAATGTGTGTGTGTGTGTGTGTGTGTGTGTGTGTGTGTGTGTGTGTGTGTGTGTGTGTGTACAGCAGATTCAGAATCAGTATTGAATAAATACTTCTATTACTGCTTTCTAAATATTCCATTCTGCTTTAAGTTTCATTTGTGTCCTAATGTGAATCTATTCTGTTTTTTTTTTCTCATACGTACGTGTTTTTTATTTATTGTGCTAGGTTATTTTGAATTTTACGTCCTCATACAGCATTCAAGCTAGTGGTTTCTTTTCTGAAAAAAAAACCCCCACAACAACAACAGCAACCAAGGACACATAGCTGAAGAGACAAGGAGTTGTTTTGATGACAGGAACGATGCTTCATTTGCAAGCCAGACAAATGCACATGCGTCATTTGCCGACCAGACAGAAACGATGCTCATTTGCAGTTTAAGTCTTGCTACGGGCATAATGGTATTAAGTATGCATTAATTTTGATCTAGATAAACTTCATTATTCTGAACACTAAAAAAAAAACAAACAAACAGATAAAATACAAAAAACCCACCAACAAAGAAAGAAAGAAAAAACAACTTGCTATAGTAACCCTTTTCTAATAAAGAGCCCAGAATAAAGACCCCCCCACCCGCCCGCTAGCCTACTCAAAAAAGACTGTTTTATCTTCAAATAAGCTAGATTTTTAATCATGTCAAAGTCTCACCTGCTAAGACTTGTTTCTCTTCTAACATTTTTGCATTTGTCTACGCTATACAAGGGCTTTCTCTGTGTAAAGGATTTTTTTCTCTGTCAGTTTTGTCTTTGTCTGCTAGATCTATCCCCAGACAAAGACACCTTCCCCCAGAAGCGACAGCCTCTAATTATTTCCAGCGTTAGTCATCGAGAAATCGCACTACAGGCCTACTAAACCGCACGCTAAGTCACCAGTCAGTCGCTGAGACAACTCTTCTGCGCATGAAATCAAGAAAGCGGATCTTACTCATTGTTGTTTTCTTAATGTTTCTCAAAGAGGCAAGTAAGAAGTGCGAGCAGTACCGATAATGAACCGAAATCCTGCGCGTATTCCTTTTCTTCTCCGGAATTGTTCGAGCAGTCCATTACTGCATAATCTGAATTCCCACAATTGTTAGACGCTGTCGTGAACCAAACGAAGCCATCACTTTGCACTGCTAGGCGTGCTTCTCGCTTGGTGCAAATGCTCACGGTTCTTTCCAGGATCCAGTGCAGCAACATAGTTTCCCACAAAAACTCCACGTGATTTCGACCATCTTGGTTGCAATGTGAGATGACTTCAGGCAGTAATTTAAGCAAATGTTTCCGTGGTATTTGAAATTACTCAGCCAGATAACATGGATTAACAAATTACAAGTCAAAAACACACGACGCGTTTCTACCTATCAGGTCTTCTTCAGACGAATAACACTCAGGATAACGAAACTGGAGATCAAGCAATCACTCATCTTGTCAAATTCGGCGCAAGATGGGTGGTTAACTAGCAACAGGATCACAGTAGAGCGGACTGGGTAGATTCTATGGCGATTCCAATTGATCAGGACAGCCGTAGGCTGGTTTTCATTGAAGAAATTTACTTCCCAGTCTCAAAACATCGACATTTTCTAAAACGAAATCGAAAACTGTACGTACTTAATCCCAGCATGCCTGTGGGGTTTTACCGTGCCATTTTTGTAGCACGACTCGGAAGGCGACACAGAGCCTTCCTTTCATACAATACCAAACAGAGGAAGAAATGATACATGGGCAGATGTACTGAAATGGAAGATGTGTCGTCTGCTAAAAACAAACAACAACAACAACAACAACAAACAACAACAACACAACAACAACAACAGTCTTTCTGAAAGTATGATATATATATATATATATATATATATTGTTTGTTTGTTTGTTTGTTTGTTTGTTTGTTAAATTCAGGCCAATCGGAACTCAGCTTCGTGTCGTTGCATCTGCTTCCATAACCATAGCACATTCAGCGAAGGAGGAGGGCATAGGGAAACACTCTCAAACATTTAGCCAGTTATACGATTATTTACATGAAGATTACACGTCAGTCTTTATTATTACTATTATTATAATTATTATTATTATTATTATTATTGGTATCATCATCATCATTATTATTATTATTATTATCATCATCGTTATTATTGTTACTACTATTATTATCACTATTGTTGTCGTCGTTGTTGTTACTGTCGTCGTCGTCGTTGTCGTTGTTGTTGTTGTTTGCATTGTGTTTTCAGAACAACATTGCCTTGCGCTGTTTCAGGGTGTTTATTTGTATTTTAGCTCCTGTTCCGTAACACTGCACTCCGTTTCACTCTTCTTGTCATGGTCTTACTTCCAACAGCGAACAATAATTTTTAACAATATCCTTTTCATAAACAACATGTGTCAATACTTCACCGTCAGTTCTTAGTTAAAAACAGGTCTTCTGCATTTGTGACTCACAAGTATTGTTCTCCTGCAAGCAAGACAGTCAGCACACTTCATGCTGCACATGTTGTGACTGGCAATAAGCTCTGTCTGTAAGTTCACTAAAGACCCCGTAAAGCGTGTCTGCCATAGTTACGTAGTGCTCTTTTTAACGGCACTGCTAACAATTCCCAGTCTGAATTTGGCCAACGGTAGCAAAGGACAGATAAAACAAGACTGACTGATCTTACAAAACAACCGTCACAGAACTCACTTGGGCAAATTGCTGTCAGACATCTGAATACGTCAAAGAATAGACACGTGGGTGCCAGACTGAATCAGTGCTTGGGCACCAAGTTCGTACTCAGGAATTGCAAGTTCAGATTCCGCTTGCTACCCATTATACAAGTAACCCTTTCATTGCCCATTGTAAAGAGTTGTCATTCTGTAAAAGTGCTGTCTCTCCATACTACTTTTTAGAGGTGCAAAATTTAAACTTCAGCGTACCTTAGTTTCACAAAGGGCACGTCAGAGGATTGATACCGGGCAGCGAGCGCGTGTGTGTCAACGCCATGATTGAACTAGAGTAGAGTCACTACTCTGCTTTCCAAAGTGCCGTCGAAAGAAGAAGAAGAAGAAGAAGAAGAAAGAGAAGAAGAAGAAGAAGAAGAAGAAAGAAGAAGATGATGCAAGGATAGAAGTAGAGCAAATGCGTAACATTCGAAGGCCCACTAAGAAGAAGAAAGAAGAAGAAGAAGAAGAAGAAGAAGAACAACAACAACAACAACAACAACAAGAACAAGAACAACGACAACAACACAACAACAGCAATAACAACAAAACAGCAAAGAAGAGTCAGCACTCAATCCATCACGTTTGGTTTTGACTGAATGATTCACAGATGAGGAAATCTTGAGTTTCCTGCTTCGTCCTGGCTAACAGCACAATGGTCGACGTTCTAATTCTCTCTCTCTCTCTCTCTCTCTCTCTCTCTCTCTCTCTCTCTCTCTCTCTCTCTCTCTCTCTCTCTCTCCTCTCTCTCTCTCTTCCACGATCCCCATCACCTTGTCCACCCAACCTAATCTCTTCGATCAAGATGTGTGACGATGTCATCAAAGCAATGTTGCTAGGTCTTCACGTCTTTCTGGGCGTCAGTATGGTTTTCTCTCACCGCCCTCTCTTTCCCCTCCCCTCCCCAACCTCATCTTCCTGCCTCTCTCTCTCTCTCTCTCCTCTCTCGTCTGTCTGTCTGTCTGTCTCTCTCTCTCTCTCTCTCTCTCTCTCTCTCTCTCTCTCTCTCTCTCTCTCTCTCTCTCACAGTCTCTTCTCCTTTCGTTTCATTTCCATACAGCGCAGTATTGACATGCGGTGTGTTTTCAGACGCAAAATGGTTGATATCTGCAAGAGACCGCTGCATGAATGTGTCACCAATGCAGGTCATCAGGATCAGTCTGTGAGCAAGGGGACAGTTTTACAATGTGAGCTTAAATGTGAGATAATGGGAAGTATAGGCATATAAAAAGAAAGCATGCATGTGTGTGTGTGTGTGTGTGTGTGTGTGTGTGTGTGTGTGTGTGTGTGTGTGTGTGTGTGTGTGTGTGCACGCATGTGCGTGTGTGTGTGTGTGTGTGTGTGTGTGTGTGTGTGTGTGTGTGTGTGTGTGTGTGTGCGTGCGCGCGCGCGCGCGCGCGCGCGTGCGTATGTGCGAGCAAGTGTGTGTGTGCGTGTGCGTGTGTGCGTGCGTGCGCGCGTGCATGTATGCATAAACGTGCATGTGTGTGGACACACGTAAAGAAATAAGACATGGTTTCCAAGGCTCTACAGCGGTGATCCCATACATTCCCAGCACGGCCTAACCCTCCTCCTCCCCCCAACATATCCTTCATACCACGGACGCGGCACACGAGACGACCCTTCACTCTCAACTCCTCCTTACCCAGATGGCCACCACCACCTGCTCGTCCTTGAGAACTTCCATGGAGCCACTGCACACGTAGTAGATGTTCCGGATGGCGTCGCCCTTGTGGATGAGGACCTCGCCCGGCCCGAAAAAGATCCGGCTGGTCTGCAGGGCCACGGAACGAAGGCATCCCTGGGTGGCGCTCTCGAAGATGGGCAGGGACAGGATCTCCCTGTTGAGGTGCAAGCTGATCTCCCCTCTCAGGTCCTCAGGGAAATCCTTCATGATCTGTGTGGGGGTTTTGGGGGTCAGAAGACGGAAAGAATCAGTTGATGGTAATGAGTTCTTTATGAAGGAATTAGAAATGTACACAGGTGTCTAGGTTGATTGGAATCCCGGCTGCATCCGTTTGTCTTTTATATTCGATATGCCATAATTTCAAAATGCAATGGCTTATATAACATTCAATATAGGATGACGTATTACATTATATTCAACGTACGATTACTTCATGTTCAACAATGACTTATAATTCATTCAACAATGACTTGAAATGACTTACATCTAACAAATGACTTGAATGACAACAATGACTTATACTGCATTCAACAATGACAATGTTCGACACACGATGACTTTCTTCGCATTGATATGCTTTTAACGTTCAACTTATATTGCATTCAACAAACGATGACTTCCACTGCATTCAGCCCGCGATTATTCGGGTTGGACATGCAGTAAATTTCATTATATTCCATATATAGTCCTCAACCTTCGCTAAGAATCACATACGGAACGTAACACATACACAGAAGATAACAGTGGGGAAGGTGCTAAAAGTGACTGGTTCGATATTGTCACCCTGCCCAACGGTTTGCATTACTGGCCACTGAGCTATCCACGATGTGCACATCTCACCATTCAATTAAGCCCTATTCCCGCTGTTATCTTCTATCTCCGTTTTTCAAATCTGTTCCTCAGCGAGCGTTGAGTAATGTACACGATGAGTTTATACATTGCACAAGTAGCATAGAATACCTTCGAATGCATTAGAAGACTAGGAGCGCATTCGGCACAAGGCGACTGTTTGTCTGTCTGTCTGTCTGTCTGTTTGTCTGCCTGTCTGTCTGTCCGTCTCTCTCTCTCTCTCTCTCTCTCTCTCTCTCTCTCCTCTCTCTCTCTCTCTCTCTCTCATATAAACAAGAGGCATATGTGGATGTTTCACATGTGTATCAAAGTACATGGAAAACATCTTTGTTCTAATCTGCATGTTCCCCCTCAGATGGGACTTCAGCCTTTTTTTTTTTTTTTAACAAAGCACGTTTTTGTTATCGTTATTCTCTCTCTCTCTCTCTGTCTCTCTCTCTCTCTCTCTCTCTCTCTCTCTCTCTCTCTCTCTCTCTCTCTCTCTACAGACACAGACAGACAGACAGACACACACACAAACACACACACACACACTCACACACACACACAAACGCACACACACGTACCCTCACGCACAAAAGCACACGTACACACACACACACACACACACACACACACACACACACACACACACACACTCACACACACACACACACACTATTTCTCTCTCTCTCTCTCTCTCTCTCTCTCTCTCTCTCTCTCTCTCTCTCTCTGTCTCTCTCTCTCTCTCTCTCTCTCTCTCTCTTCTTTCATCCCAATGTAATTGTCATTTTATGACGGAGAGGAATCGTTTATCTGTGCGCTACCTCCCCGCCCCTTTTCCCTTGAAGTACTTAATTTGCTCAGCGCATCCAAACATAACACAATAAAAGCTCTTCATGTTCCATCATTACAAGCAGACTCCCAGCACTGCCGCCTTACGTCTCGCACGTCGATGCCGTTGTTGACAGACCACATAGTCTGGAAGTATTCCTGCATGCGGGTCTTGAGGGGCTTGGGGAAGTGGTGGAACCTGAAGAACTCCTTGAGGTCCTTGGTCTTAGCGTGGAAGGTGGCCCTGCGCGCGTACATCCGCTGGATGAAGGCCGTGACGTTACCGAACACCACAGCGTGCATCATGGCTGTCATCACACACACAGAGAGAGGGGGAGATGAGGTGTGTGTGTGTGTGTGTGTGTGTGTGTGTGTGTGTGTGTGTGTGTGTGTGTGTGTGTGTGTGTGTGTATAAACCAGCCCTGTGGCGAAGTACTTAGCATCACGGACTCCAGGTTGGGAGGTCGTGGGTTCGATTCCCATCAGCGTCATGTGGGATTTTTAATTTTTTGCCCCGACCGGCTCCTAACCAGAGTTGAGTTTGTTACAGGCTCAGTTGGGGAAGACTGGGACCGCACAGTCAAGTTTCTTCCACTTAATGGATGCGTATCTGACAGTGTTGCTCAAATTTCCAGACCAACACTGCAGGTACCTGTATTTCTTGGGCCTGGTTGACGCCGGGATATATCATGAAAGGAAACGTAGAGTACAGCCCACACATGCAGTTTCAGACCGAAATAGACATCAGTAGCATCATCTTCGTCATCCTCATTCTCATCGATCAGCAT
Source organism: Conus betulinus (assembly GCA_016801955.1). Classification (NCBI taxonomy): domain Eukaryota; kingdom Metazoa; phylum Mollusca; class Gastropoda; order Neogastropoda; family Conidae; genus Conus; species Conus betulinus. Next base: position 212,748 of record JADBJO010000905.1, on the reverse strand, counting down.
TAAAAAAAAAAAAAAAAAAAAAAAAATATATATATATATATATATATATATATATATATATATATATATATATGTGTGTGTGTGTGTGTGTGTGTGTGTGTGTGTGTGTGTGTGTGTGTGTGTGTGTGTGTGTGTGTGTGTGTGTGTGTGCGTGCGCGCGCGTGTGTGTGTTTGAGCATACACACAGGAAGAAGCATTGAGAGAAGAGACAGAAAGCAGTGCAGAGATAGAGACGTACCTGTCTGCTTGCACGCACACGCGACCTTAGTACCTACCTTCATGCGCAGCACGTGTACACGCACACACACACACACACACACACACACACACACACACACACACACACACACACACACACACGCGCGCGCCTATGCACGACAAGCACTCACCTCCCACCAGCATGGCGCAGACGGAGAAGATCTTCTCGGCATTGGTGTTGGCCGACACGTTACCGAAGCCCACGCTGGTCAGACTGCTGCACGTGAAGTAGAGTGCCGTGACGTAACAGGTCACCGTGTCCGGCTGGCTGTTATTGGTGATGGGCTCGTTGATGCGTTCCGACAGCTCATACAGCACCCTGGAGTCACACAGCCAACAGTTAAGGTCTGCAAACATCACAGGGCCGCAAAGGGGCAGAGGAGTCAACAATATCAATCAAACAAACACAGGTTTTAAATGTATAATTCCTAAATCCTGCAGCGTGAGCTGGAGGATAAAATAGCCTAGGTATATGCTTCAGAGAAATAGTCTGAATCCGACGGCAAAGAACAAGGAATATGCGTCACTGGATTCAGACAGCATAAGACTGCTTGGATTAAGAAGGTAAGGCAAGGTAATGTAAGGAAAGGTCAGGTCAGGTCAGGTAAGGTAAGTAAAGGTAAGGTAAGGGCAAGGTAAGGTAAGGTAAGGCAAGGTAAGCAGTGGTAATGTAAGGTGAGGAAAGGTAATATGAGGTGAGGTTAGGCAAGGTAAAATGAGATGAAGTACAGTAATGTGAGGTAGGTGAAGTAAGGTAATTTTAAAGGTAAGGTAAGTTAGGTAAAGTAAAAAAAAAAAGGTAAAATAATGTGTAGATGAGGTAAGGTAGGGGCAAAATAAGGTAAGGCAAGGTAAGCAGTGCTAATGTAAGGTGAGGAAAGTATGGTAAGGTAAGATAAGGTAAGTTAAGGTAAGATAAGGTAAGGTGAGATGAGGCGAGGCGAGGCAAGGTAAGGTAAGGTAAGGTAAGGTAAGGTAAGGTAAGGTAAGGTAAGGTAAGGTAAGGTAAGGCAAGGCAAAGGTCAGCTGAGGCGTGGCACGGCAAGGTAAAGGTAAGGTGAGGCGAGACGAGGTAAGGTAAGATAACGTAAGGCAAGATAGGTGAGTAAGGCGAGGTAAGGTAGGTGAGGCGAGGCGAGCTAAGGTAAGGTAAGGTAAGGTAAGGTAAGGTAAGGTAAGGTGAAGTGAGACAGAGTAAGGTAAGGCGAGGTGAGGTGTGAGGTGAGGTGAGGTGAGTTAAGATAAGATAAGATAAGATAAGATAAGATATAAGATAAGATAAGATAAGATAAGATAGGATAAGATAGGATAAGACAAGAAAAGACAAGACAAGACAAAACAAGGTAAGGTAAGGTAAGGTAAGGTAAGGTAAGGTGAGACGAGACAAGGTAAAGGTAAGATAAGTTAAGTTAAGGTAAGGTAAGGTAAGATAAGCTAAGATAAGGTAAAGTGAGGTGAGGTGAGGTGAGGCAAGGTAAAATGAGAGCTGCGTCACATGCAATGCACCATGCAGATTCTTCACTTTATGAAAGATGAGTGGGGTATATATAACAGTGGCCTATGCGAAGTCAGCACAAAACCTACACACGAATTCCTAAATCAAACGCAAACAGATTGTGCAGCCATTTTGAAAAGCAAATACAACGTAGACGAACTTCTATAAACATTTATATGATTAAATGTTATTTGATTTTGCCTAAAGAAGACCCAAGAGGTCGAAATGCATTGTGTCTTGTCTTGTACTTTGTCTATGTCCTTGGCGGTAACTAACCCCCTCTTTCTAAATTTTGCTTCATCTTCCGCCCTCACCCACTCCGTTTTGGTTAAATGGGTTCAACTTCCTAAATTTGAGGTAACCATGCATATAGATCAGTACGTCTAACTTCCAGAAATCTCCATATCCCATGATACCACATTTTTTAAACAAAGGGGAAAAAACTATAACCACTATTAAAATCCCGCTGCCGGAAATGAGTGGCATGATCCGAAATCAAATCGGACTGTGTTGTTATCCGATTTGCTGATCCATTTGTTTGAAGGCAAAAACAGAAACGGCTCCAAACAGAATCGTGATAGCCACTTTGAGTGATGGGATGCGACCATATGCACCTAAATTAATGTGCACAAATGAGAGAGAGAGAGAGAGAGAGAGAGAGAGAGAGAGAGAGAGAGAGAGAGAGAGTCGCAGACAGACAGACAGACAGACAGACAGACGGTTAGACAGACAGACAGACAGACAGAGGGCGAGAGAGCGTGTGGCACACACACACACACACACACACACACACACACACACACACACACACACACACACACACACATGCAAGCACGCACACGCGCACGCACGCACACACACACACACACACACACACACACACACACACACACACACACGCATGCATAAACACACACACACACACACACACACACACACACACACACACACACACACACACACACCCATGTCCAGTGTGTCTCCGATCAGGGGATAATGACATACGCCCGTGGAAAACGT
>JADBJO010000905.1:202475-204975 GCA_016801955.1 Conus betulinus | reverse complement strand
AGTACTTTATGAGATATAACAACCGTTAATAACGGATATAACGGTAAAATAAAACATCGGGCATGAACCGTGACCCATTATGAAGATACCTACAAATTTTCAGAAAGATCGGCCGAGTACTTTCTGAGATATTCCATAAAGAAGAAAAACCGTTATGAGCCGTTACAGCCGTTAGTAACAGATATAACTGTAAAATAAGACATCGGGCATCATCCGTTACCCATAATGAACATATCTACATATTTTCTGAAAGATCGGCCCAGTATTTTCTTCTGGAGCGAGTGGAACACATTTTGACAACTGACGGACAGACAGACAGACACACAGACAACATTTTTTTCGTTCCCATTCTCTATAGTACTCCCTGTTCTATAAGAACTATGAGTACAAAAAAAGGGCAAATATTAGCAAAAGTGGAAATAAGAAGGCGATACGGAATCACTTGTTGTTCGGAAATATAGATGTTCTCCATACGTGTGAAGTAACTAGAAAGCAAACAGAGAAATACATTTTCTAAGAAAACGTTTCGTTTTACCGGCATGTCATATGTTCTGCAAACAGAAAGATTAAAACAAGCCAGATTTAGCGGGTGAAACTATTTTTGAAACAATAGATACTTTGAAATATAAACTAAAGGGAGTCATAAACAATTAATCTATCTGAAATAGATTCAGAGCGATGTATTTTTAGTCAGACACTTTAGTTGACAACAATGCTTGTTTCATAAACGTTTGAGCATTGTCATGGAAGCTAGAAATCGAATCTGGGCTAATCTTCTTAACAATATTGGAATTCAAGCAATCAGTATTTGAATATGGGTTTGAAAAACAGGAAAAAAAGTATCACAAAATAGTTGTATTAATAACGACAGAGCGACAGTGTCCGGAAAAAAAAAAATGAATCATCAATAAAGTAGCACGTATTTCCTATATCATGACGGCATTTTTTTTTTTTTTACATTGCTGCCATTCTTCCTATGTGAATGATGCAGTAATACACCAAGAGATTGTAAAAATCTATTAAAAAACGATAAAAAAAGTACTGCATGAAGCTTGAAACAGGATATAAAATCATAGTATTAAACATTGATCTGTGAAGAACAGACCTAATTTACCATGGTACGTGTAATTTCTGTCATAGACAAACAGACACAGTTTATCACTTCTGGTGAGATTGTGAGTTTGCACGTATTTTCTAGGAGGAATTTGAACACGTTTTAAAATCAAGCGTTCACGTTGTGAAAGATGAAGATGATCATTATAAAGTGGTGATTATTACGTTGTTTGGTATTCGTGTTCAAACACAACCCAGATGAAATGTTAGAGATTTCAATATTTTTTTTTTTTGGCGGAAGAACATTAATTTTTTCGTTCATGAATATAAGCGTTGTTAATAAATTTCAAGTTAAACATGATTATAATGGAGCAGCCAGATAGACAAAATGTAACACTCCTGTGCAACAAACAGAGATAAAATGAGGAAAGTACGAGAGAGAACTGTTCTCATAATGATGTTATTCAATAGTAAATTGATGAAAATTAAAAAAAAAAAAAACAAAACTATAGTGCATTTTATATTTTTTTTCATTACATAATGTCTCGGGATTCTTGCTCTTTACAAGAATAGTAGAGGTATTTTGACTGTTTTGCTGACTTTCTCAGAAACCTATGGATGTCTGATATGGGATAATCTGTATTATGTTTCATAATAACTGTATAATCTTTGTACATACTGTCACTGCATCAGTCTTCCTTTTTTCTGTGTGTGTTACCCCCCCCCCCCCCCCCCCGTTTTTTTTTTCCCCCCTCCCCATCCCCCCATAAATAATACAAGAAGCAATGATGAATATGGAGTTGATAGTATTGTATGTTGCTAATAATAAAGATAACAACGAGAAAATAATGGTAGCCAGTGTTTCATGATATTAATAATGATGATGATGACGACAGTTTTTTTCCCCTTCAGTAACAAAGGTGATTTGACCAGAGCACGACTTCAATGACAACGACAATGATCATCTTCTTCGCAGCTGACTCAGGTTTGAAGGGCCACTCATTTCCAGGGTGCCATATACTACAAGGAGATATGCTACTGAGGCTGATACGGCTAGTGATGGTGACAATGACTGTGAGGAGAGGGGATGGCGGAGGTGGCTATAATGGGAACATAGATGATGGTCAGAATCACGATGACAGAGACTATGACGGCACCGGAAACGATGATAATGATGATGATGATGATGGAGAGATGACGACATCATAATCATTATCGTCATTATCATCATCAGCAGCATCATTATATCAGCAGCAGCAGCAGCGGCAGCGTATTTATCGTCATTGTCGTCGTCGTCGTCGTAGTCGTCAACGTGCTTGTCGTCAGTGATCATCAACATTCTTTCTAACTGTTAAAAGCACCATTTGTTGTAGCGGCGGTGGCGATAGTGGCGGTGGTTGTGGTGATGACGATGATGATGGTAATGACGACGTTGATGATGATGATG